>JAPYYZ010007607.1:0-14619 GCA_030522705.1 Eretmocerus eremicus
TTATATCTTGCGTTGGCTCGAGACTTGCAGCTGCGTCGCGCTAGAAATCTCCATGTATTCACATATCATCGGCTTAGAGCTAGGCCGGTCCCCTGACACCTTCGAATGACCTTGAAAATCTGATCCAAGGTCAGATTGGAGGTAACCATTACATTTTCCATGAGGGATCCTGGAAGTTTGCCGTGCAATTGCATGAACAAATATTGCAATTCAGTCGAGTTACGAGTGGGTTTCATTCATTTTGCGACCTTTGTTCCATCTGACCCTCACGTGACCTCTGGAGGTCTCGGTGAAAAATTCTCAAGAAAAATGTATACCAACGTAAAATTCCTCGTTCTCTGGAATGCCGAGGTCAAAAATGTAGTTTCTCCGGCAAAAAACGGAAATGACCTTCGAATGACCTTGAAAATTTGATTCAAGGTCAAATTGATCATCACTTATAGATCTCCCGTGGAAAACCCTGGAAGTTTGTCATTCAAATATATCTACAAATTCTCCGATCCAGACGAGTTATCGGAGCTTTTTTGCAATTTCGTGAGAAATTCCGTCATACTTGGTTCTCTGGCCGGCGCGCATATCAGAATAACGACTCGAGGAAGAAAGATTCAGACATCACATGCCTTCAATTTGACCTATGGCAAGTGCCACTTTGATTCTTTCTTCGAGTGAAGGTAAGTTTTGCCTTTTATTTTCGATCTCAGCCCACTGTGCGACGGCTCGAGAGCTACACCAGACGGTGGCACTCGACATCCGGGATATTGACCTCGAGACCGCCAGGGAGGAAGTAGCCAAGGCTGTCATAGATGCCCTACCAGATGGCCATGGCGGGGAAGTCGAATTGAGAGCTCCACGTTCGGCCTAAGGGGAACGCAGCTTGCTGTTGTCGTGCTTTTGGCACTGGCAGCCAAGCCATTACTGCAAAGTGGCAAAGTCAGGATCTGGTGGGTGAAGGCCCGAGTCTCAGAGAGGATCGCAGTCCTGCAATGCTTCAACTGTCTTGGTTACAAGCACGTCGCAGCCAATTGCAAACTCGAGGGGAAGCGAAAGCTTTGCTTCAAGTGTGGCGAAGAGGGGCACCTCGCAGCATCATGCATCGGGTCACCCAGGTGCATACAGTGCGAGATGCTTCGGGTAGCTTCTGACCACGTTCCTGGGGTTGCTGGCTGCACTGTCACCCAGCAAGCTCGAGGCCGTGGGGGAATGGCCTCCTGGGGAAAGAGAGGTAGCAATGGCTAGTTTCCTTCAGGCTAACAGGAACAGGAGCGGACGCGCGTACGACCTACTAGTATCCGACGCAGCGGAGAAGAACATCGATGTGCTCCTCATCTCCGAGCTGCGAGTGAGCTCAGACTTTGCGGAGGCAACCTATGACTGCATCAGAAGAGCAGTCGTCCAGATACTGAACAAGAATCTACAAGAGACTTCACCACCCGAGAGCGGACATGGCTTCACGAAGAGAGTCGTCGACAGGGTGGCTATTCATTGCTGCTATTACTCGCCCAACGACCCCATAGCGATCTTTGCCCGTGAACTGGATGCCCTTGGAGGGAGCGTGAGACAGTGCACGGGGTCTGCAATCGCCGCTGGAGACTTCAACTCCAAGTCACCAGCTTGGAGCGGGGGACCCCAAGATCAAAGAGGTTCTCTCGTCAGCGATTTGATGGCTTCCCTGGGGCTAGTCATTGCCAACGAGATCGGACGCAGGACCTTTCACCGTCTAAGAGCATCGTCAGTTCTCGACTTGACAATGGTGAGCCCCCAGTTGGTCCGGCGAGTAACTACTTGGATGGTACTCGACAAGGAGACACTCAGCGATCATCAGCAGATGCACTTCACCCTCGGAGGGATCAGCACGGAGGTACGAGCCCCGCCCCTCACGGGCTAGGAAGTGAAAGAAATGTACAGCGGAAAGTTCAAGGAGGCAATCCTCGAGCCTACAATTACTCTGGTAGAGGATGCTAGCTCTAGTGACGCGGTTGACGCGGTCACAAGGATGATCGCCGCAGCCTGCGACGCATCCGCGCCTCGCAGGAAACGAACCAGAAGGAGATGCCAACAAGCATACTGGTGGACCTCGGAAATCGCGGAACTGAGGGAGGACGCAAACGCAAAGCGCAGGTGCGCGCAACGCTCAAGGAAGAGGAGATGTTCCACAGCCAACGCTGACATGAAATCCTACAGGCAAGCGAGGAAGAAGCTCCGGTACGCGATCCGGAAAAGCAAGCAAAGATGCTGGCGAGCACTCTGCGATATGGTCAACAATGACCCGTGGGGCACGCCCTGCAGAGTATTGCTGAGCAAGCTGCGCTCGCAGCTCGGCCCCTCCGCGCCGACCGATAGAGGTGCTCTCCTCAAGGTAGTCGACGCACTGTTTCCGAAGGAGCAGGCTGGGATCGACGTTCCGGATCCAGTGGCGGAGAAGATCCCGCCATTCGACAAGGCTGAATTCCGGCTCGGGGCGAAGAGATTGAAAATGATAGAGCACCAGGGCTGGACGGAATTCCGACGAGGCCCTGAAGCTCGTCGTAGACTCGAGACCACTGCTGATCCTCGAGCTCTCCAACAGATGTCTTATGTCGGGATCATTCTCTGGGCTGTGGAAGCGCCAGAAACTTGTCCTTATACCAAAAGAAAAGGGCGGAGATTCCAACGCAGCATCGTCGAATAGACCCCTGGGTATGCTTGAGAACCTGGGGAAGCTCAACAAAAGGATGACACTGAATCAACAAAAGGATGACACTGAACCGTCTCGAGAAAGCGTATCAACAGAGCGGAGGACTATCGCCTAAGCAGTTTGGGTTCCGGAAGAGTTCTAAGCACCCTCCACGCCATCCAAGCGGTGCAGAATACCATGGGAGGGACGTTTAACCTCACCCCTAAACCTGGAGGATACTGTGCCATCGTCCTACTGGACTCGAAGATCGCTTTCGACTCCGCGAGTTGGGAGTGGATCTACAGGTCACTTGAAGGTCGAGTGCCTGGGTACCTTTTCGCAATAGTGAGCGACTACTTCAGAGATAGGTCTGTGGTGGTCGATACCGACCAGGGCAGAGTTGAGATAGAACTCTCAGCAGGGGTTGCTCAGGGCTCAGTCAAGGGCCCATTCGACTGACACGTAGTACGATGATTTGCTGAATATGGAGCTTCCAGGGAACGCGGAGTTCGTCGGATACGGAGATGACGTTGCTCTTGTAGTGGTAGCTCAGGACCCTATCGAACTTCAGGACGTGACGGATGAATGCCTGGAACTCGAGGTAACGGCAATAGCGAGCAGGAGTCTGGTACTCGCTGTACCCAAGTGCAAAGCGGTCGTCGTGACAAAGCGGAGAGACTTCAAGAAATGTGAGCCACCCGTTTTCCTCATCAACGGAGAAGGAGTCCCACAGAAGAGGGCAGCCGAGTACCTCGGCGTGTGGATTGACGATAGGTGGACATTCGAGAGATACCTCTCAGAGGCCTCTCAAAAAGCAGACAGGACTGGGACTGCTCTGCAACGACTGATGCCCAACATCAGAGGGCCGGAGCCATCGAGAAGGGAACTCCTATACAACGTGAACTCCTCCGTCATGCTCTATGGTTCGCCGATATGGGGGCAATTTGCCCGCGGAGCTGAGATCGACAAGCGGATGGCACTTGTGCAGCGGAGAGCAGCATTGAGAGCGACGAGTAGCTACAGGACTCTGTCCCGGGATGCGACATGCGTCCTCGCGAAGACGCCCTTAATACGTCTTCTAGTGGACGAGAGAGTCAGAACTTGGAGAGCAGTAGAGCACCCGAAGACAGTGGTCAACCGAGTGACGCCGGCACATGAAGAGGTAATACGCAACCAGGGAACGGAGTGAACCTTGACCGCGTGGCAGGCGGAATGGGACGCTCCGAACGCCGACGGAGGTTGGACCTACCAGCTCACCCCCGAGATCGAGAAGTGGGTCGAGCAAGCTCACGGGGAGCTCGACTACTGGCTGACCCAGCCATTCAGCGACCATGGTTGCTTCGAAGAGTACCTTTACCGATTTAAGAAGAGGGATGTGGCATATTGTCGGATGTGCAACGCCCCACGGGACAACGCCGAACACGCACTTTTCGAGTGTCCGGACATGGACTCGGAAAGGACAGACCTGGAGGGTCAATTTGAGCGATCTTCGAGTCCGGAGAACGGGCGCCGAATTGCCGAGTTCGTCAAGCTCACAATCAACAGGAAGAGAAGAGAGTGCGGGAGCTGCAACGCCAGCAACGTGACCAAGGATGGAAAAAAGCTGCAGTGGAGAATAGAGGAGGCGAAGAAGACGGGGACGCCAAACCGGACATGCTGAGAGGGAGAGCAGAAGAGTGAGCGCACCGTGCGCCAAACGTGCCGGCCATGTTGGGAGTAATTTACAAGTGGTACCCGACTGACCGGAGTGTGACAGGGGTTTTTAGTGGGTATACCGGAGCCTCTAGCAGTCCTACATAAGGGAGGGGGGGGGGCGGCCTCTTATCATGCGTAACGCATTTTCCCCTCTGAAGGAGAAAAAGAAAACAAGCATGGAGGTGGCTCAAATGGAACATGGTCAATACCGATTCGCAGCATTGAACCGGATTGATAATCTTTCCGAATTCGATGTCGATTATCAGCATTGATCCGGATTGGATTGAGCAGCGTCAATAATGATAAACAGCATTGATGGGGATTGGCAATCCTTCCCAGTTCGATGCCGATGATCAGTATTGAGGCGGATCGGATTGAGCATGGTCAATGCTGATTCGCAGCATTGAACCGGATTGGCAACCCGTTCCCATCCAATGCCGACCAACAGCGCTGAGACGAATTAGATCGGCCAGCATCCCGGATTCAATGCCGAAAATTGGCATCGAGGCGGATCGGATTGCATCGTTCC
Organism: Eretmocerus eremicus; assembly: GCA_030522705.1. Taxonomy (NCBI): domain Eukaryota; kingdom Metazoa; phylum Arthropoda; class Insecta; order Hymenoptera; family Aphelinidae; genus Eretmocerus; species Eretmocerus eremicus. The sequence goes on from JAPYYZ010007607.1 coordinate 4,878, forward strand.
GGATTGGATTGAGCTTGGTCGCTGCCGGTTTGCAGCATTGAACCGGATTGGCACTCCGTCTCAATTGAATGCCGATGATCAGCATCCAATCCCCCTCAATGCTGTTCATCGGCATTCGGAAGGGCCGGATAGCCAATCCAATTCAATGCTCCGATGACGCATTGACCATGCTCAACCCAATTCGGAACAATGCTGTTCATCGGCATTGGATAAGGACGGATTGACATTCCGGTTCAATGCTGCCGATCGGCATTGACAATGCTCAACCCACAGCGCCGGATTAAATTTGGGTGGGGCCTGTAGGCACTGGCACGGTGGGGGGCCATGTGAGGCGATCGATTTTCCTGAGTTGATTCATTGAACAAGCAAATAGTGGGATATAGATGATATTGATTCAATACTCACACCAAATATTCCCCAAGCATCTTCGATACGAAATATTACTCACATATTTAGAGCGGTCTTGAAATTTCTCAGTTGAACACGACTTTGCGAGATTTTTTTGCTGCAAATCCGTGGATAATCTCAGAGAGATTCATAGGAGATGAAGGGAGAAGTCGACATATCATATTCAATGATCATGATAGACAGATTGTTGAGTCGATTTTGACCTATAGACGCTCTCAGACGGCTTTTGGACAATCTAAAATTCGGAAAAAATTGCTTGCGTGTACAATTAGTCGTCATCAGCGTGAGATATATCTCTAACAATGTACAAATATTGGGGAAAACTCTTTTCAATGTATTTTCAACTATGAATTCATACATTCGAGAATTTAGACATGAAGTTTCTGTTTCTGCGTTCTGAGTTTCGATAAGATCAGAAGCGAATCCTCTGAAATGTAGAAGTTCAAGAGTAATGTCATCTTCGATATCATCTTCATCCATTGAAAGTACGTTCGAAGCGTGCATTTTGATTCCTTCATTTGTCAGAAGATGTAGTTGTCTCAAAAAACCAAAATAGCTCACTGCCCCTTGATATGCATCTATTCTCCGAGTGAGAGACGTAGTAAACTGGTCAATCACAGGTATGCACGATAATAGCGACCAACAGCGACCAAGAGCGACCGATATTGTAGTGAGGAGGGATATATTCGTCGAGTACCGAAGTCATTGAGGAATGGAAGGAAGGTATGTTCAACGAAAAGAATTTATCTAATCCAAAATACTGACTTATGAAAAACGGCGTGAATGCCATGTCGCAATGGATTATTGAACTAAATCAACAATGATGGAAAATGGAGGAATCATGAATCCATTTATAGCTTGAAGAGCTCCACGAGAATCCTTGGGTATGTGCACCTATCCTCTTCTTTCGAACATGCAAATCATTCGAGAGATAATCTGAGCCGAGTCTTTTCATACTCATCAATATCCAGCTGCATTCGACAGTATATTCTATCGCTACCAATTGGGGGGAACGTACCGCGTGGGCATATCGAGTTTTGATGAATTCGAAAGCATTGCTGTTTTTAGAGAATGATTTCGCGGAGTCTGATAAGAACAATTCACCTGCAGCGATCGAGTATAACTATCTGGTGGAACACAACTTGGCATACAATTTGTGATAAGTGAGCCAATACTGTAGTGGCCATCGAATGCAAGCAATATCGTTACTCACAAATGATAGCCTGTACGATGTATGGTTCATTTCGACATTTCCGATCGAGTCGGCGAGGGAGGACATTAAGTTATAAATGTTTCGGTCAGAAATCGATTCAAATCTTTCTGTTGTTCTAGTGGTGGGGGCTTTTATTGGTGGGGGCCTGTAGGCAGCTGCCTACTCCACCTTATGGATAATCCAGCACTGCTCAACCCAACCCGGAACAATGCTGTTAATCACCTTCGGATGGGGTCAGATTGTCGATCAGGTTCAATGCTGCAAGTCGGCATTCACCATCCTGAATCCGATCCGGATCAATGCCGTTCATCGGAATGGGATGGGGACGGATCTCCTATCCGGCTGAATGCTGCATATAGGCATTGACCATTCTCAATCCAATCCACCTCAATGCTAATTACTGGCTTTGAATAGCGATGGATTGTCATTCCGGTTCAATGCTGCGGATCGGCATGGACCATGCTGAACCGAATCCGGATCGAAACTGTTTATTGGCGTTGGATGGGGACGGGATGTCGATCCGGTTCAATGCTGCGAATCGGCATTAACCACGCTCAATCTGATCCGCCTTGATGCTGTTCATCGGCATTGAATGGGGTTGAATTGTCAACCCGGTTCCATGCTGCGAGTTGGCATTGACCATGCCAAATCAAACCCGGATCGATGCTGTTTATCGGCTGCAGATCGGGACGGAATGTCCATCCGGTTGGAATGCTGCAGATCCGGATTGACCATGCTCAATCCAATCCCCCTTGATGCTGTCCAGCAGCATTGGATGGAATGGGATCCGCGATCCGGTTCAATGCCGAGAAAACTCGATCCAATCCGCCTGCATGCTGCTCATCGGGATTGGATTGGGAAGAATTGTCGATCCAGTTTAATGCTGCAGAACCAGCATTGACCATGCTTGGTCCAATCCGGATCGATGCCGGAAATTGGCATTGAATCCGGGATACTGGACGATCCAGTAACCCTAAACGCTGTTTATCGGCGCACAGAAGCGGTTGGATTGCCAATCTGGTTCAATACTGCGATTCGGCATTGACCATGCTCCACCCATTCCGGGACAATGCTGGTTATCGGCATCGGATGGGGTTGAACTGTCAATCTGGTTCAATGCTGCACATCGGCATTGACCATACTCGATCCAATCCGCCTCAATGCTGTTCATCGGCATTGAATCGGGACGGATCGTCAATCCGTTGCGATGCTGCGATTCGGCATTGACCATGCTCAACTGAATCCGGAACGATGCTGTTCATCAGCATTGGATGAGGACGGATTTTCAATCCGGTTCAATGCTGCAAGTCGGCGTTGACCATATTCGGACCAATCCACCTGCATGCTGTTCATCGGCATTTGATGGGGACGGATTGTTAATCCGGTTAGATGCTGTGAATTGTCATTGACCTTGCTCGATACAATCCGGATCATTGCCGAAAATCGGCATTGAATGCGGTGTACTGGGAGATTCAATCCCAATGGATCCTATTCATAGGCATTTGGAGGGAACGGAGTGCCAATCATGTTCAATGTTGCAAATCGACATTGACCGTGCTCAACCGAATCCGGAATGATGCTCTTTATCAGCATTGGATGGGGAAGGATTGTCGATCCGGTCCGATGCTGCAAGGCGGCATTGGCCATACTCTATCCAATCCGCCTGCGTGATGTCCTTCGGCATTGGATGGGGACGGGATGTCAATCTGGTTTAATGCTGCAGACACAGTATCGACCATGCTCGATCCATTCCGGATCACTGCCGAGAATCGGCATTGGATCCGGGACACTGGACAGTCCAATCCCCCTGAATGCTGTTCATCGGCATTTCGAGGGGGCGGATTGCCAATCCGGTTCAAATCTGCGATTCGGCATTGACAATGCTCAATCCAATCCGCCTCGAGGCTGTTTATCGGCAGTGGATTGGGACGGATTGTCGATCTGGTTCGATGCTGCAAGTTGGCATTGACCATAATCGATCCAATGCGCCTGCATGCTGTTCAGATTGGGACGGATTGTCGATCTGGTTCGATGCTGCAAGTTGGCATTGACCATAATCGATCCAATGCGCCTGCATGCTGTTCATCGGCGTTTGATGGGGACAGATTGTTAATCCGGTTCGATGCTGCAAGTCGGCATTGACCATACTCGGTCAAATCCGCCTGCATGCTGTTCATCGGCATTCGATCGGGACGGATTGTCAATCCGGTTCAAAGCTGCAAATTGTCAGTGACCTTGCTCGATACAATCCGGATCATTGCCGGAAATCGGCATTGAATGCGGGTAACTGAACGATCAAATCCTCCTGAATGCTGTTCATCGGCGTTTGAAGGGGGCGGATTGCCAATCCGGTTCAATGCTGCGATTCGGCATTGACAATGCTCAATCCAATCCGCCTCGATGCTGTTTATCGGCAGTGGATTATGGGGACAGATTGTTAATCCGGTTCGATGCTGCAAGTTGGCATTGACCATAATCGATGCAATGCGCCTGCATGCTGTTCATCGGCATTCGATGGGGACGGGTTGTGAATCCGGTTCAATGCTGCCAATCGGGACATCGCCGGAAATCGGCATTCAATCCGAAATACGGGGCGATCCCATCCCTTTTATTCTGTTTGTCGGCTCCTGAAGGGGACGGATTGACAATACGGTTCAATGCTGCGGATCGGCATTGCCTATGCCCGATCCAATCCGCCTCAATGCTGTTCATCGGCGTAGAATGTGGTTGGATGGGCAATCAGCTCCAATGCAGCAAGTCGGCATCACCATGCTCGATCCAATCCACAGGTATGTTGTTCATCGGCATTGGATGGGAGCGGATTGTTGATCCGGTTCAATTCTGCGGATCGGCATTGATCACGCTCAATTCAATCCGCCTCAATGCTGCTCATCGGCTTTGAATGGGGTTGGAATGTCAATCCGGTCCAATGCTGCGAGTCAGCATTGACCATACTCAATCCAATCCGCCTCTATGCTCTTCGTCGGCATTGAACCGGGAGAGATCGCCAATCCGGTCCAATGCTGCGAATCGGCGTTGACAATGATCGTCCAATCCGCCTCAATGCCGTTCGTCGGCATTGGATGGGGACGGATTGTCAATCCGGTTCGGAGCTGCGTCTCGGTGTTTACCATGCTAGATCCAATCCGGATCAGTTCCAAGAATTGGCATTGAATCCGGGATACTGGACGATCCCACCCGCCTCAATGCAGTTTACCGGCATTGACTGGAGACGGATTGGCGATCCAGTCCAGTTCTGCAAATCGGCATCGACCATTCTTGTTCGATCCGCTCTAATGCTGAACATCGACGTTCAATTGGGACGAATTCTCCTTCCGGGTCAATGCTGCAGATTGTTATTGACCATGCTCGATCCAATCCGGATCAATGACGAAAATCGGCATCGAATCCGGTATACTGCAGGATGCAATCCGCCTCAATGCTATTGAATTCGCCCCAATGCCGGGAGATCGGCATTGGAGTCGAAAACCTGGAGATCTCATCCGCCTTGAAGCATTGGACCAACTCCCGAATCCATCCCCGCTCAATGCCGAGAACAACATTGAAGCGGTTTGGGGTGTCTATCAACTACAGATCGATGCCAATTCTCGGAATTGATGACATCGATCCGGATTGGTTTGGGAGCGGTCGATGCCGCTTCGCAGCTTCGAATCGAATTGGCGATCCTCATTCAATGCCTATCTACAACATTGGGCCGGATCGAATCGTCCAGTATTCTGGATGGAATGCCGAATCTCAGCATTGAGGCTGATTGAATTGCATCGATCCGGATCACATCGAGCATGGCCAACGCCAAGCACTACCATTGAACAGAATTCGCAATCCATTTCTATCCAATGCAAATGAACAGGATCGAGGTGCGCTGGATGGTCAATAATGACGAATTCAATGCCGATCACCGGCATTGTGGCGGACTGAATGGCATTGATTCAGATGGGATTAAACATAGTCAATGCCGATTTGTAGCATCGGATCGGATCGGCAATCCGTCCTCATTCAGTGCCAATCAACAACATTGAGCCGGATCGAATCGTCCAGTATTCCGGATTGAATGCCGAATCTCAGCATAGAGGCGAATTGGTTTGTCCAGTATTCCGAATTCAATGCCGATTTTCGGCATTCAGGCGGTTGGGATGGCATTGATCCGGATCGGACCGAGTATCGTCGATGGCGATTGCAGCATTGAATCGGATTGGCAATCCGTCCCCATTCAATGCCGATGAATAGCATCCAGTTGGATTGGATCGTTCAGTATTCTGGATTCAATGCCGATTTCCGGCATTCAGGCGGATTAGATGGCATTGAAGCGGGTCGGAGTGCCCGTCGACTCGAATTCAATGCCGATTCCGGGCATTGAGGCGAATTGGATGGCATTGATCCAGATCAGACTGAGCATGGTCAATGCCGATTTGCAGGATCGAATCGGGTGGGCCATCCGTCCCCAGTCAATGCCGAAAAACAGCATTGGGGCGGATCGCATCATCCAGTATTCTTGATTTATTGCCAATTCTGAGCATTCAGGCGGATTCAATTGCATTGATCCGGATTGCATCGAACTTGGTCGATGCCAATTCACAGCATCAACCCGGATTCGCTAATCATTCCGATCAAATTCCGATTAACAGCATCGAGGCGGATTGGATCGTCCCTAGTCCCGGATTCAATGCCGATTTTTGGCATTGAGGGTGACTGAATTGCATTGATCCGGTGGGACTAAGCATGATCAATGCCTATTCGCGGCGTTGGATTGAATTGGCAGTCCGTCCTCATTCAATGCCGTTAACAGCAAAGAAGCGGATTGGATCGGCCAGTATTCCGGATTCAATGCCGATTCTCAGCCCTGAGGCGGATTGCGTTCCTCGCGGTCGATACAGGACCACAGCGTTGAACCGGAATCACAGTTCACCTCCATTCAATGCCGAAGAAGAGAATGGAGGCGGATCCGATCGTCCATTAACTCGGATTCAATGCCGATTCTCAGCATCGAGGCGGATCGGATGGTATTGATTCGGATTGGACTGAGCATCGTCAATGCCTATTCGCAGCATTTAATCGGAATGGCAAGTTGTCCCCATTCAATGCTGATGAACAGCACCGAGGGAGATTGGAGCGTCCATCAACTAGTATTCAATGCGAATTCTCGGCATTGAGACGGATGGGATGGCATCGTTTCGGGTTCCACTGAGCATGGTGGATGCCGATTCGCAGAATTGAATCGGATCGGCCATCCGTCCCTAGTCCATGCCGATCAATAGCAAGGCGGACCGCATCGTCCAGTATCCCGAATTCATCGCCGAATCTCAGCATTCAGTTGGCTTCTATTGCATTGATCCGGATCTCTTCGAGCAAGGTCAATGCCAAATCGCAGCATTGAATCGGATTGGGAACCGATACCCATTCAATGCCGGTGAACACCATCGAGGCGGATCAGATTGCTCAGTATTCCGGAGTTAATGCCGATTCCCGAAATTGAGGCCGATTGCATAGAGCATGTCCAATGCCGTACTACAGCATTGAACCGGATTGGGAATTCATCCTCATTCAATGCCAATGGACAGCAAGGAGGCGGATTGGATCGTTCATCATTTCGAATTCAATGCAGATTTTCGGCATTTAGGTGGATCGGATGGCATCAATTCGGATCGAACTGAGCTTCGTGAATGCCAATTTGGAGCATCGACCCGGATTGGCAATCCGTCCCTATCCAGTGTCGATGAACAGCATAGACGCGGATCGGATCGTCCAGTATTCTGGATTCAACGCAATTTCCCATCATTCAGGCGGATGGCAATGAGCATGGTCGATGCCGAACCACAGGATTGAGCCGGATTTGCAAACCATTTCCATTCAATAGCGATGAGCAGCATAGAGGCGGATCGCGTTGAGCATGGTCAATGCCGAACTACAGCATTTAACCGGATTCATGATTCATTTCCATTCAATGCCAGAAAACGGCATTGAGGAGGATCCAAAGGTCCAGTGATCCGCATTCAATGCCGATTTCCGGCATTGAGGCGGATGGGATGGCATTCGTGCGGGTTGAACTGAGCATGGCCGATTTTGATTCGCAGCATTGGACCGGATTAGCAACCCGATAGCTTCCCCATTCAATGCCGATAAACACCATCCAAGCGGATTGGATCGTCCAGTATTCCGGATTCAATGCCAAATTCGGCATTCAGGCGGATTGGCTGGCATTGATCCGGATTGGACTGAGCACTATCGATGCCAATTTGCTTCATTTCATCGGAATGGCAATTCGTCCCCATGCATTGGCGATAAACAGCTTCGAGGCTGATTGGATCGTCAATCATCTCAAATTCAATTCCGATCCCCGGCATTGAGGCGGACTGAATGGCATTGATCAGGATCGGACTGAGCATTGTGAATGCCGATTTGCAGCATTGAACCAGATCGGCTATCCGTCCCCAGTCAATGCCGATCAACAGCATTGAGGCGGATTGGAGTTTCCATCAACTGGTATCCAATGCTCATTTTCGGCATTGGAGCGGATTAAATGACATTGTTCCGGATTGCATCGAGCATGGTCATTGCAGGTTGATAGCATGAAACCGGATCTCCTCATGATCCCCATCCGATGGCGTTAAACAGCTTTGAGGCGGTTTGGTCCGTCAATCATCTTGCATTCAATGCCGATCTCCGGCATTGAGGCGGACTGAATGGCATCGATCTTGATTGGATTGAACATGGTCAATGCCGATCGGCAGCATTGGATTGGATCGGCAATCTGTTCTCGTTCGATGCCGATGCAGAGCTCAGCGGCGGATTGAATTGTCCTGTAATCCGGATCCAATGTTAAAATCCAGCATTGAACCGGATACGCAATTTATTTCCATTTGTTGCCGATGAACAGCATCGAGGCGGATCTGATCGTCCATCATCTCGGATTCAATGCCGGTTGTTGGCATTGGGGCGGACTGAATGGCATTGATCCCGATTGGATTGGATATGGTTAATGCCAGTTCGCAACATTAACCCGGATGAGCAATCCATCCTCATCCAATGCCGATGAACATCATCCAAGCGGATTGAATCGACCAGTATCTTGAAGACAATGCCGATCTCGGCATTCAGGCAGCTTCGATGGCATTGATCTGGATTGCATTGAGGATGGTCAATGCCAATTCACAGCATTGAACCGGATTGGCGATACGTCCCCATTCAATGCCGATAAACAGAATTGAAGCGGATCAGAGTGCCCGACTACTTGAATTGGAAGCCGATTTGCGGCAATGAGGCGGGTTGGACGTCATTGATCCGGATCGGACTGAGCATTGTCAATTCCGATTTGCAGCATCGAATTGGATTGGCAATCCATCCCCATCCGATACGGATGAACAGCATTGAGGTAGGGTGGAGTGCTCATCAACTAGTATATGATGCCGATTTTCGGCATTAAGGTGAACTGGATGGCATCCATCAAGATTTGACTGAACATGGTCAATGCTGATTCACAGCATCAAATCGGATCGGCCATCCGTCCCCAGTCGATGCCGATTAACAGCATTGGAGCAGATGGCATCGTCCAGTCTTCTGGGTTCAAGGCCGATTCTCAGCATTCAGGCAGATTGGATTGCATTAAACCGGATTACATCAAGCATGGTCAAGATCGATCCACATTATTGAACCGAATTGGCAATTTGTCCACATTTCATGCCGATGAACAGCATTGAGGCCGATTGAACTGCCCGACAACTCGGATTCAATGCCGATTTGCGGCATTCAGGCGGATTTGATGGCATTGGAACGGATCTGACTGAGCATTGTCGATGCCGATTTGCAGCATTGGATCGGATTGGCGATCCATCCCCATTCAATGACCATGAACAGCATTGAGGCGGATTGGATCGTCCCGTATTCTCGATTCAATGCCGATCCCCTGCATTGAGGCGGATTTGATGTTATTGATCCGGATCGGACTGAGCACCGTCGATGCCGTACGAAGCATCGGATCAGATCGGAAATATGTCTCCACTCAAAGCCATACAACGCCATTGAGGCGGATTGGAATACCCGGGTTGAACCCTCCAATCCCGTTTCCTGGCATTCATCCGCATTCGTTCTCAGGGAATATGTATC
>JAPYYZ010007609.1:0-10738 GCA_030522705.1 Eretmocerus eremicus
GACTTTGCTATTTTGAGAAGATTTCCGTCTTTCCGTTTCGTCTTTCACGATTTGATACTGAACCCATATTTGTCACCCAGTATGCTTCTTGTACCGTTAGGGACTTTGTAGAATTGTTCCAGATTTTCCCGTTGCATCTTGAGAAGATAATCACAAATTATCGGAAATCAATGATGTCTATAATGGTGAACAAAATAGTGAATGGGTTAGAGGGATCCAAATGCCTCGTTGTAGCTTTGCTTCTACAGAAAGATTTTGACTTACGCACACTCTTGGGATCAGAGCTGCGTTATCATTTGTACGTCATAGCTGTTGGATGCGAGGCGCGTGTTGTGCCCTCGGTCGGCAAAGGGTGGCGGAGTAATTCTTCTCAACACATGATAGTTTCTTACAGCATGAAAGGGAACCCTTGCATGCGCGGAACGCAAGTCGCATACCCGACGCGCGACGAGAGCTTGCGCAGAGTTCCGGCGTGGAACACGTGCGAATTTTAATCGGATCGGTGTCGAACAACACTTAGCCCTTTGTCAAGAAGAAATGGTTTCTAGACTTTTTCTTGAGTCAGAGATTCAATCGAATTCATTTGGAGTTGAATCCACGGGAGTGATGCGGAGCACGGTCACGTGACCTAATTAATGTTCACTCCTGCTGCTGCGATGAAACGCACAGTCACGAGACTAGGTACAGGGTCACGCGAGAATACATTGGACAATACAAAGAGTGGTATCGTGACGGAGAGGAGGCCAGCACTGCGTGATAAAAATCTGGTCTCGTGACGTAATTTACGATCACGTGATGGCCTTTTGCATCAGGCGGCATGGCGCAAGCATCGAGTACATGCAGAGTGACTGGAATACTCATCACACGCTTGGGCGTGATGTCGTTCTGCATCACTTGTGTATTATTAGCGTACGCTACTCGGACGAGATTATCACACGGAGGCTTTACATACAGTCCTTCTGAACGCGTGATGTCTTTTTGCGTCACGTGACTATCTGATCAGTCACTTTGGCGCGTGGGCGTGAAATCGGAAAACGTTGCGTCGAGAGGCTAGATTTCACTTCGGGAGGTGCATCTTTAATCAAATTCTGATTGGCGATTAATATATTCATTATAAACCAGCAAAGCGTGATTCGAATTCCTGGAGCTATAGTTTTGAAAATAAATAGAGGGCGATGACAGATATTCGTGATGTTCGAAGAGACGCGTTGACAAAAACGCTTGTATCCAATTTCCGAAATATTTCAAGGAAGACAGATTTCGAAGTTGAATAATCCATTCTGACGAATAGATGATATTTTATCCATTTCTGCATGGAATCATATTTGAGCTTTCATTGCGCACAATTTTCTTCAAACTGAGGCCAATGTGTATGTTGCTCAGGTAGCAAGGTTGATAATTTAGCTGTGGGAACTATAAGCGATTGTTGGCACAAATCGCAGTTGAGTATTGCGAAACACCGATACAACCTGCCTCTTTCACAATGTATTTGCTTCCTTGTGCACGAGCCAATCTCTGGGCAGCCTGAGTTATCCGCCGGCGCGCTTAGCAGAGAAAATTGCCTCTCAGAATTGGTGCGATGTTCACCAAGCATTTTCTTATTAAAAGCCAGACTGGATCGAAGTTGAGACGAAGTATATACCCAAGGCGGGGCTGGGGCGTCAGCGCAGGGCCAAGTTATTGGGCCTCCCAATCCGAAAGTAGTTCAATTCGTCGAATAAATCTGCGAATGTCCATAGAGCCGGGTCAATTTATTGCCTACCACGGGGATAAGGGATGGAGCGATCGAGAGCGAGCCTCGCAGAATCGCGGCGGCGGCGTGGACGGCTCGTTATAGCGGAGCCTTTCCGCCGCCCCCGGCGTCTTGCGAAAATGGCACCCTCCAACTTTCAACCTGGCCTTCAATTATCTTTGCTCGCGTTAATCCTCTCAGGAGTCAGTTGGTGCTTCTTGTGTTTCAAAGTGACCGCTTGTCGCTCCCATCCATTAAGTGGAGTTAAAGAATGGAAAACTTGAGTGTAGAAGAGCTATCTAAACACCAATCTGGGTCTATTCTTATCCGTCTCGCCGCATTCAACATTGACTTGAAACTTAATTTCATTCAAATCAATGCAGTTGAGCTGGTTTTTGACTCTGCGACGCAAGAAAGCGAGAGTAACAATGTGTTATTTTTTTTACTGTAGGATAATCGTAGTTCTCAAAATCTTGTCTCAGTAGAGTTAAATAGCCAGAACTATTTAAGAAAATATCAGTCTCTAATGTATGAAATGGAGCTAAATGACAAGATTAATATATCTTCTGGATAGCCTTGTGCAAGAACTGGAGCATTTTGGATCTTCGATCGAATGATGAATGGTCGCGAGGCATCAGATTGAATTATTCACAAAGTTACCGGGCCATTATACAGCTGGATAATGGTCGAGCTCGGAGCGCGAGTGAATCTATATTCGGAGATGTCGAATCTCGGAGCGGAGTATTCAGACTGTGGGGGCACTCTTTCCCCCGAGACAGTGAGACGATGGATGTATAGAAAGCGAGGGTAGCTCGTTTCGTGTGCAGCTGGCATTGATCCGATCGTTGTCCCGTCAGTCGCAGGATTTATCGTTGCGGAAGGATACCCGATCGGAAAGGAGACGTCCTTCTCCCGGATGACCTGGTTCCAGGGGTCGTCTTGCGTCGCTACCCCCTGACGTTTCCCCTCTTGCTCGCGCTGTTTCCTTTCCTTTCTTGCTTTTGCAGCTCCATGAATTTGATTGCCGTAGTAAATTTGAAAAATTATCCCAAAGCAGCTTTTGGGTCATGCGGGAACTGACCGAAGTGAGAGTTTCCGCTTCATAAATTTATCATTCATTCAATGTACTCACGGTCTTTACAGACTGTAAGTTACAGTGTCCTTGGTCTTTCAGAATATCTTTTGCCTTCGTCTAAGAATGTGCTTGAATATTATCTTTACAAGTTTACTCCATTGACATAAGGTGAGTGTATCCAACTTGCTTATAGTCGAGGGTTACGCCATTGACAGTATTAACGTACTTGAACTCATTTCGTGCGTTTTTGAATGAGCTATAAAATGAACTAAGGTACATTGAAAAATGTTGAAGTGGGACAAAATTATCCCAAAAATGTCGTAACCCTCAACTATATGCAAGTTGGGGACACTTAGCTATATCTCAAAAACATCAGAGACTGTTGATCAGACTCTCTCGAAAATTTTGACACCGACAACAATTGAAAGGATTGAAGTCTATAATTGAGATGTTTCATAAAATATTTTGCTAACTATTGCACTGCGATATGGCTTTCAAAATTGGAAATATTTGATGCGAGATGAATTTTTAAGAATATCTTCTGCGGAGGCGACATTCTTGAGGTAAACTAGACAATCGGGATGAAAAATTTTTATTACCCGACCAAAAGTGTCCATTTGGATTTCTACAAGAAAATTCTACGTCGAAATCTATATGAAATGTTTAGATCGGGTAATAGACGAAAATTGTCAATTTCTAAAATTTTTATTGAGTGTTTAGTGCTGGAAAATTCATACCAGAGAGTGAGTCTCGTATTAATTTTGAATGAGGCTTGGTAGTACCAGGATCGAAGCACTGGAAAGATACAGTTAGATCAAATCGTAGAGTTTTATCCAAACAGTATTGTATCAAAAACATATTCATCGGAAATGGTTATTTTCATGGTGAAATTCTCCAAGAAAATTTCAAGAACTAATTGTCAACTGTCTCGAAATGCTATTTCTTATAATCATGATAAAAGTTTCCAAGAACCCTCTCAATAGCCATGTCCGCTCGCAAGTAACGTGTTCCGGATAATTCGGCATCCCCATTGCAAGCCTTCTCGATCTCCCTTATTTAGATCCGGCCCCTCGGCCAACTACATGCCGAAGCTGCCGAAGCTGGCGCGTGACCCAACTCGATATCGGATCATCAATCAATGCGATCTCGCTCATCCGGAGCCCCGGCGCATATAGCACACATTTCGGAGGAAAGCTCGCCCACACCCCCTCCCCCGGAGTCTCTCTCGCAAGCTCTGGGCGATCGCCGCGTACGTGCGGATTTGGAGTAGGATCGCGGAGGGAAGACGCTCCGAATCAATGAGCTCGATCGGAGAGCACGTGCCCACACCCCCGAGCGTATTGGTATATTCCAATGCCGTCGTCGTCGTCGTCGTCGGGGGTTAATATAGTTGGCTGTCGGAGAGTTAACAGGGACGACGGGATAGGCAGTGGGGCAGCCGGGATTACGGCCATAGATCTATCACTGCATAATGGCGCATTGTGCGGCCCGAATTGCGCGGATCGCATGCACCGTCGCGCTTTCAGCTGAGAGGGAGAGAGAGAGAGAGAGAGAGAGAGAGAGAGAGAGAGAGAGACCGGGGCACAGAGAGAAGCTGCTTCTGCAGTGCGTGTGCGTTTGTGGGTTGGAGCGAATGCCAATTGCGAGAGCCGCTGTGGCGTGGCGAGCAGTGACGCTAAGAAAGCAGAGCATATCCGGTCTGGCTTGCACAGCAGCTTGTATTATGAATGGCCCTCGCCACACCGCTCTGGAGCTGCTCCGCTCTCGCCGCGAGGAGTGATCGAGTGCTCCTGCGGCTTCGAGAGAGAAACGCTTCGCCCTCTGTCCCTCGCCTCCCCCAACTCATTACCGCGGAGATGAGTGCTCTAAACCAGACGACGACGACGACGACGCTACGCTTGCTGTGAATTGTTGCTCTCGAAGGTACGGGGTTCAGACGAGTACGCGGTGAAGCTTTAGGACAGCTGCTCTTGATTTTCAGCCCTTGCACGGAGTGCTTCTGAGAATCTCTTCCCCTTTGCTGCTTTAAATCGTGATACTTGCCAAGCTACTCTCTTTGAGAGACTGCAATTTTCGACTAATTGCTGACAGTGATTAGAGCGTTCTTCTGACGTTGTTTGCAATAACTAGAGGGCGATATACGACTTACTAAACCATGTATAAGGAGAAACAAAAATTTACACTGAAGAATGAAAAATGCGAATGATGAATCCACGTTTTTTTTAACCAGAGAAAATTTTGTGCTGAAAATATTCGCGATTGGTCATACAGTATCATCTATTTATCACATTGGATGATAAGCATACTTTAATTCGAAATATCGATACGTGAGAATTGCATGAAAAAGAGGAAAAAATCCGTCGCCAAGTTTCTGCGTCTCCGATAAGGTTTACTCGTGATAAGAGTTTTTGATCTCACCATCCTTCTATAAATTACTCAAATGAACACGAGAGCCGGAAGCGTTTCAAATAACTCGACGCACCACTCGCCATCTTTCATTAAATATAATTCCAGTTCTAAAGTAAATTAACCCGGCTCCGCAGCCAGAAGAAAACTTTATGGGGATGGAAATACGAGCATGGATTGCAAAAACTTGCACAGTGTATATTTGATGAATCTGATTGCAACTCTGGAGAGGAATTACGCTCATGATTCGGAATACTTTCTCCAGAAAATTAAAAAACTTGCTCAATATAACTCGCTGTAGAACTTTGATTCGTAATTCTTCATCACAAGATCAGCCACGCTATTTCAAAATGTTTGAGATGAAAGCTCAAGGAAAAAATCTCTCATCTCTGCTCTATTTGCAGGAAAATCGTGAATGCAAATATTCAAAGAACCAAAGAGCTTCATTCATCTGTTTTGAACGTTGGCGTAACCTATGTATGGGATTTCGCAATCTTGAAACGGCGTAGACAAGAGTCATTTGCATTGCATTATGCAACAGAGAAATTGGCGTCTTTGAAAACTACAGAACTCGATGGACTGTTGAATTCGGGTGTTTGATTTAATGACATTTATCTACATGAATGTTCATAAAATGCATCTCCTTATTGTATCAACACGCCGATTTAATACTCAGTCGAATGATGAATTCGTTGCATGATATGATGTAGTGGATCCTATTTTGGTTCTTCGTTTCTCAGATTGATGTTCGTGCACGGTCTTGTTCGAACCCGCTTTCTGCTGTATCGTAAATTCAAAATTATGTACGAAAATCGGACTAAGAAACGAAAAATCCCCAAATTTTTCTCTTCATTAGATGTCAGTGAATCATACATCTGTGTTCATTACTGATTTCATTTTAATCAATCATCTCAATTGAACGTGGTTTGTAACTGATGAAACAAAATTTTTCGACCGAAGCAGACCGAGCTGCAATCAATTGTAAAAACTGTTGAGCTCACAGACTCAGGTCTGCGAATTCAAGGTCTCTTTCACAACACCCAGACTGGCGGATGAGAGCTGCAAGCTGAGATGAAGAACTACGGATGAAGTGCAAAAGTCACACTATAGAGCTTCAGCGCGGGGCGCTGCGGCTGATGCTTCAACGTCAATCGCAGGTAAGAGGCACTCGTGACGGCAGACAATCACCGCGCGCGCGCGACGAGAGTCATTCAACTACAAACGACCATTACAATTATCGTGCCTAGCTCTCCCGCTGGCTCTGCTGCTGCTTCCCCGTCCCCCGTGTCCCCTCTCGCTCCGTCTAGTGGTGCAAAGCGCTCCGACAGTCGGCTACCCTTGAACCGCCCACGTCGGTTTCAGTAAATTAAGCGAATTATCCCCGCTTGAACTCGCCAGACTAAGAGTGGTTCGGCGCGTGCAGCTGGCTCCGCTCGAAATTCGTTAGGAAAATTAACGACAACGAGCGACACACGGAATTCAAACGACACTTTGCAGTATGCATTCTTCTGTGTCCCGAATCTCGTTGTTTACGCGCCGCAATGAGCGAGCTTGCAAGCTCTCTGCAACTCTTCGTTAGCCATCGTTATCATTTCGCGCTCGTTCATTCTCCACTCTGCCAAAGCTTTTATTTTTGACTATTTTTCAAAACAGTGTTGCTTTGTTGAGCAAGGCCCTCTAATGAGCTTGCATCAATCTGTAGACTTTTTGGTAGAATGCAAATGCTTTTTTGTACGTCTGTCGTTACATGAACTGGAAAATCTGTGAATGGGCCTGTGAATGCTGTAATCAGTCCTGTTCCGGAACCGCTCGTTTCTTTTTTAACTGTTTTACCCATCAAATGTGTTGTATACTCTGGTGTAAGGGTGCAACTTTCTACGTTTCAACCTTCCGAGGAATGGATCAATGACAACTTGAATCTCGCTTGATAAATGAACAATCATCATCTGCATGAGGAAATTCCGAGTTATGACGTGTGAAATGGAAGATGAGATGAATTCCAACAAATCGGATGAAATCGATGGATATTTTTTTATCGTATTAATGAATATCGAAAAACATTATAAGCCTTTGACGAAATGAGGAAATGAAAATACATGCATCAAAGAAATTCAAAACTAGCCAACAATCGCGCTACATGATTAGAATCATCCGTAATTTCTTTTTAGTACACGTGTGTGAATCCATATCGTACTCAGCTTCATTAACCACCTACCAAATGAATTCAGAATGTCCGTGCAAGTCACTTTGTCACGACGTAGAAAATTTTGCCAACGTAAATATTCAGGCGAGCCGAACTATGTCTAAAACTATTGAATACAGCATCGCGGACAAAATTTCTCGCCTACCCATTGGCTCGAATAACGCATTATTAATGAAATAGCTCGATGTATGAGAAGAAACGGGCAATAAAGGGCGGGGAAACGGCGGGGAAGTTGTCGCCGCAGATTTGCGAGCGTTATTGTTCGCGGCCACTGCCAGAGCTATCTGGGCCGCGCGACTTTGCTCAGGCGCGACCCGGCATACGGTTATCTCTGGCGCGGCGGTACACCGAGATTCTCTCGCTCAAACTATCCGGCTAAACTATTCGCGCCGCTGCAGAGCTCGCCCTTTCCTCCTCTCGCACAGCCTCGTACTCTCTGTATGGCTAATGGCGAGGGGTCCGCGTGCCGCTATGTAAGCCGCGAGGGAATCGCAAAAGGAGCACGAAATATAATCTAATGACGCGCTCCCGCTATGCAGCTACCTACGCTATGCCGACGCGACCGTTTCCAACTTTCTAAGGGCCCCGAAACTTTTTTCAAGCGCCTCCCAAACGTGCACTTAAGCGTTCTCCACTCCCACGGCCAGTGGTATCTCGCGCTCGAGCTATCTGCTCCATCCTTCTTCCACTTCCTCTCCTCGCTTTTTTTTCTTTCGCGAATCGCGGAATGGCCGGTGTATCTGCGCTTACACGTGAGCGCGCTTCTTGAGCGAGATATTGTGTTTCGTTTCGAGTAGCCTCCGCTTATCTGAGGAGTCAGGTATACTTTTGGATTAACCAGCAGTGGACTAGATCACGATGAACTGTGATGAACATCATGTGAATCTGATTTGAAATAAGTCCAGTACACGAAAGTGAAGTAGATCTCGCTTTCTGCTGAAATAAAGTACCGAGTTATCATGGCAAATAGACTACGTGTAATTGTGATGATTTCAATTGTAGGATTTTGAGTACTGAGACAAAATAGAGAAAAGTGTTGCACCTCCTCTCTTTGTTTTTGTTTTTTTGTTTTTGAAACAAAAGATAGTCGAGTAAAATCATCTCTGCACCAAGAGAAGACTGAATAACTTGAGTCACATGGACTCACAAGGAGTTTTTGCAAAGTTGACAACGACATCCTTTGAATTGTCTGAGCGTAAGGGAAGAAAAAATTGTCAGTCATGAAACTTTAACCATAGTTACATTACTTCATAAATAGTAAAGTCACGTATACTACTCATGCAGTTTTGCTTACTGCGTGGAACACTGATTTTGCAATCTCTTTGCAGGCACAACCGTATTTCGCCTATTGTAAGACACCACAGAATATAAGACCTTTTCGAATATAAAACACCCCCTTCTCCCGGAGAACCCTCAAATATAACACATCCTTGAAAACAAGACATCACTCGAATGTAACCGATGTGTGAGTGATAAATCTGATTGGTTCAGTCTTTAATCACTCTGACACCACGGCTAAAGTTTTATCAACTGTATACCTTGCATTTTAGATGGGATTTTCGGGAGTATATCTATCATTATATGGATTTTTCTATGAGAATGAGTCTTTTTCTTCCAGTTTCTACTGTGATTTAATAAATTCGATAAAAGCGGCTCGCTGAGATTGATTTTTGCTCATCATAGATTGGATCGGTTGTGTCTTTTCAAGTTGACAATCTCAGACATCCCCCGAAAATAAGGCCTTCCTCGAATATAAGGCCTCTCATCGAGGCCCAAAAAGCTATAAGACCTGTCTCATAATGGGCGAAACACGGTCGTGCGTATCAAAATAACAGTTTTTCACCACAGCGGGATTAAAATACGTGTTCCACTCTCTCCCCGTGGATCGTGATTGACACGTATTTTCGTTTCCTCGTTGTGAAAAGCATAATATGCAACTGGGGATTGAAGAGGACCATCCCCTCCCGGGTGCTTATCACTCTCGACTTCGCCTTGAGCGCTAATAATCACTCGGGGAGGAGGGAGGGGGCTGGTTTTATTTATAAATTGACGCAAAGGGTCCAAGCCGATGTCGGACAGAGTCACTGTTATTACGACGAAAGAAAATTTTGAAAGCTCGCTACTGACATCACTTCTTGTAACTCACCAATCATGAAATATTTACCATAAATTGAAAGGTCACAAAAAAATTATTGAGATCGAAAATTGACTGAAGTGCCATAAACCTAGGTTACTTGGGCTACTTTTTGTTTTTGCTCCAACTTTTGACAGGTCCACCTTAGAGCACCTTGCAAGAAGTTATCCGAAAGCTCTGCGCTGTACCTTTGAGGTGGAGCATCGTGAGATGCGTGGATAGACTAGTCAAGGGTGAGACCGAAAAAGTGGCCAAAGTAACTTCAGCTCACGATATCGACTCTTCTTCACGTGAAAATTCGATTGGATCTTCAATTTAAACGAGCACAGCCACCGACTGACGAGTGTCGCAAAATAAAGTAGTGTCAGCGGCGCAGTTCCCAATCCAGCCCCCGAACTGACCCAAGTAGTAAGAGTCCGAGTTCGGTCAGACGTCGGACAGCAGCCGCTTCGATCGTGTATCGCGTCCCGAAGGCACGCGCGCTCGTCGCACACGATCATCACGAGCCGCATGCACGACCCTCACCACGAACAGTTCGATCGCTCGCACGAGCGATCCTCTCGCTACAACGGCTTGGCGCCGCGGCACGTCCACCCGTCCGATGATTAAGACAGGCCGGGCGCACCACCTCTCGCGCCATATACTCTCTGCAGCTCCCACGAGTCGCAGTTTCCGGCTCTCGCTCTCCGTCTACATAGCCGCATATACCTCTGTATCTCCGTCTCTGTGGGAGAGCGCGCGTTCGGGCGTGCCCGAGCAAATTGGCCCAATTACGGCGGCCGTCGATTCGAGCGGGTTGCGGCCCGCCACACGTCGTGATTGCGCCCGATACCCGGAGCCGCCGCTCTCCCGGCTGACCGGACGCCATACACGTATAGAGAGAGAGAGAGCGAGAGAGAGAGAGCGAGCCGTGCCCACCGAGACACTTGTTTGGCCATTAGCGGCTTGCCTCTGTCATAACCGATGATGCGGCAGCCGGCCCGGCTATATACGCGATCGCTATCCAGCGGCTGGTTCCGCGTGCAACTGCACGGGAGAGCGAAGGGAGCTTTGCGAGGTGGTGTGTGGGGTTATCGTTTGTGGAGGCGAGAGCAGATTTGGAGGCGCGGATATGATGTCGATCGTAAATTTTCGCGCGCCTGCAGCCATCGCTCGTCGAAGCTGTCCGTTAAATTTTTATGGGCCTCC
>JAPYYZ010007610.1:0-12222 GCA_030522705.1 Eretmocerus eremicus
GACTCGAAACGACTTCTTACAGCTCAATATTCCTTTCAGATGACTGTAATAACATAGGGAACAAAGGCTCGTGAGTGTAAGATCGTTTGTTGATCGTTTTCGAGCGCTTAACAGCCTATATACAGGGTGTGGTAACCCTGGCGAGGCTTCTGGACGCATGATACCGACTCGAATTGACTTATCACAGCACGGCAACTCTTTCATACACTTCTCGTTACACAGAGGACATGGGAATATGAGTATCGGAACGTCTCTTCATCGTTCGATGATACAAATAGCAGTAAAGAGGGGAGAACACGTGTACATTCCGTGTTGTACATATTGGTTTTGTAAAAAGAAGAACAAATATGTAAGAACAAATACTAGGTTGCTTAGATTTCCATTCAAGGTGAGCATTCTCATTCAAGCCATTCGGCTAATTTCGATTTCATGTTTTCGTTTCACTCATCAGTTGTTTCGCCGTATTGGCAGTGTCAATATCATCCAGCAAAACTCTCTTAGAGGATTATGTACTATCTAATTGAGAACTACGTACTGAGCTTACTTGTCTTTTTCTCGCTTCTTGTCGATTATATTTCGAAAAGAAGAGAACTGGGACAGGTATTTTTTTCTTAACTTAGGAAAATCAAAACAGAACCGAATGGTGCGAAAAGATTAGTTCAAAAAATAATTCAGAAACACTTCCATTTCCGGAAAAATGTCCAATTCTCATGTTCTTAGATTGCGACTCGAATGGAGATTAGTTGAATCAACTATTAATGTATATAGCGAAGGTGAGTTATTTGAAATTCCGTTTCGTAGTACTCCAACCAGCCGAGGAGAATTCTTGAAGCCGCTACACCTTGTATATCAACTTCTGAGTAACATCGAATGATGTAGAAACAATTTGATACTCATATTCCCATGCCCTATGTGTAATAAGGATTATATGAAAGAGTTAACGTACTGAAAGAAATCAATTCGAGTCGCTATCATGCGTCAAGATGCCTCGCTAGGACTACCACACCCTGTATACATATAGGCTCCTAAGCGCTCAAGAAAGATGAATAGACTATCTTATACTCACGAGCCTCTGTTCCATATGTTATTATAGTCATCTGAGAGGAATATTGAGCTCTAAGGAGTCGTTTTGAGTCGATTTCGTGTATCGGAAACCCTTTTTGGGCCCCTGCACCCTGTATATCGACATTGGAATGTTCAAGAATGATCATTAGACATCCCCATACTTGTAATTCCTCATCTCAGATGTAACTGGAGACACGGAAAAAAGGAATCCCAGTTGCACTCGCAAAAAAGCGATTTTTCGGTAAAAAAATCGCATTTTTGGAGGTTATTCTAACCGCTTATCGAAAAAATTCCAACGGATTCGGATTCTACGCCCCAACACACGTAAAATGCACTTTGTTTTGAGGTGTCAGGTCTTAGTGCTCACGGGAGCCTATCTAGCTCCCGGACTAATTGGATAGACACTTTTTATGGTGATGATATTATGGTCACGTTCAATTTTGTTTTGAAGGTATGCAAGGAGAGAGTAGGATTCTACACGAGTGAAGCAGTTCTGAAAGGTGTGAGTGCTAAAATACCATGCGCACTGACATTCATCGAAACGGGTCAATTTGAGCCTCTGGCGATGGCTCTCCCGAAGAGAAGCCCCTATAAAAATTCCATAAATTACAAGTCAGTTTTTATGAATAATAAGAATTTATTTTCTCAGAAATCTATACTATCTATATAGCCATCGTTTCACCATTCAACTTTTGTCAGTTTGCTCAGGCTGGAGGACATTGGCGTGATGAACAGATTGAAGAACTGGCATTTTCGAAAATTTACCCTCCATTTCGGAAATAGCCACTCAGAAATTAGTCTCTCGGGCGTCACCCCTCTCTTGACCATCTTCATTTCTGGTTCAGCATTAGCTATCTTTGTTTTACTTTGTGAGAAAATTCTTCATCGCAAAGGAAACCAAGGACAATGAGGAAGTTCGTGGAAAAGTGTTGAACTGAATAAAGATTGAGAATTGAAAAAACTGGTGATTCAAGATCAAATTCTGCAATCTCGTCAGAACCATTCATTTGATACGTTGTCCCTTATCCATAATTTTACAGCATCATTGTAATTGATCGCTGATGATGATTATTTTACCCCGTTGCCACGTTAGTCTTGACTTGTTCGAGAGAGGAAGTTTCTCCTCTTCCTGAAAATCGCGAAAATCTCGCGGGTATCTCTTGGAAAATCTGATGTCACGGCCTGAATTCCTCTACATTTTGACAAGATCGCTTCGTCTTCACACCACAAAAGAACAAGAGCGAAAAAAAAAGTGAACATGAAAAAATTTAATTCTAAACTAAAGCACGATCGAGACATGGCCGGCATTTTCGTGGGCGCATTGATTCGTTCATGTCAACTCTTTGCTCATCATGAGTAGTGCAATTAGAAAAGATACTGGAGATAAGGTAGATATTTGAGCTGAAATAGAAATTCTGACGGACAGGTATTACACGTTGTGACGTAAGGTGGGAGGGCGCAATACAGAATCCGATACAAGAATCATTAAATTTTGGCGTAAATATGCGGCGGAAAAAGTGCTTTGAGACCAAAGAACGGAGTCGCACATTATATAGATCTCTGTGAGTTTGATTATGAAGATTTCAGGATTCTATTGACAAGTATATTAGACGAAAGTTCGAAATAGCTTGATTAGAACTATGGATTCTGTGCTCCCACATCTCATGTCGTCACAAATATAATGTAATTAGTCGACCAGTAAATCAAAACAAAACGAGACACTGTTTCTCTTATTACTCACTTCAACCCGAATTATTGACAGTACTTGGGTTAGATAATCATGATCTCTCAACTAGTTCAAAATAAACAGAGTTTGATGCATAACCGCCGCAAAAATGACACCTTGGAAAGATCTGTAATTGTTCAACATGAAATCATTGTTCGAGAACTGCGTAATCGTCTTTCGAAAGGCCGAAGACCCATAAAAGTGTTAGAATCGTTTTAACCATACATATGTTGCCCGCAAAGAAATCTATATCCACGAATTTCCGGGTTTTCTGTGGGATCTCAACTTCATTCCATCAAACAAAAGAAGAAATTCAAAGAGAAATACGAAAAGCAAATGAGTCATACGGCTAATATGGTTTGAAAAAAATGAGCTTGGATGCGTTTTGATTGAACCGGATTGGCAGAAACATGAACTTGACCCAACTTTGTGTGGTTCAAGTACCGAAAAAAGTATGTTTGAACGATTATCACATAAATGTTTGAAAAAACAAAAACTGATAAGAGATCAAAAATTCCATGCGTGTTGTAGAATTTATTTTCACCAGATAAACTGGCCTGATGAGTAATTTACAGAATTATCATCAATATCTCAACTATCAACATGCCATTTTATTACGCCCAGCTTTTTCAAATAGTTTCACTTTATTCCAACCATCTTCTTTGACTTATCGCTCTGCAATAATTTTTCAATCTTAGGTACATTTTTGTATGGATTATCATACTTTCAATGGAGTCAACAACATATATATCTTTATTTGTTAATATATGTATACATAAGTATTGTATAACCATCATTATTCCTTCATATTACACAATCCGATGCATAGCATTAATTCTTCATTTTCAAATCTTCTCTTACAATGATAGAAGACATAATTTCTCTCTATTTCAATCGTCCATAAATCGTTTCACCGCTCCGAAAACTGCTCGCTTAAGTTATCCTTTAGTTATCGTAAAAATTATAACTACTCATTTCCTTCGACTCTTTTCATCCAGCCGAAATGTCCTTATTTCTACTACGTAGATGTCCTTACACTCTATCGAAAATGATTTGTTCATGCACTCGGTAACTGGAATGCCGAGCGAATTGGACAATAAAATACGTAATAATGAATCTCAATAATGATTACGCTGGGGCCAATGCAGAATTGCTGAAATTGTGAATATGAGCTGAAAAGGGTTGTCTCTCATACAGATATCTTCATAGAAACACAGCGGCCTTGAAAGTATATCTACACTCGAATACAAAATGACTTGCCCCTATGAATGTTGATTATGCATGTTGACTTTGCCAGAATTGGTAGCCTGCTAGAGCTACACGTGTTTCTAGAAGTTTTCTATACCTTACGCGAAGGAATCTGCGTGAAAATTCCATGAGATTGCTTGCCCTCACAAACTCAGAAATCTGAATTAAATTGAAAAAAAAGATATTTCGCTGGTTGTAACATTATTATGTGAATTAGGCTCGGTAATTCATCAATGTATGTTACAGTAAATTGTTTACTAATGCGCACATTTCTATAACAATGTCGATATTGATGAATGTCCATATTCTGGATTTCAAATTATCATCCCAGAGAAAGTATACTAGCAAAACTTGATAAAACTTATAATCCTGTCGATGGTTGTAACCATATTGATCCAATATGAGAAAATCAACCTTTCTCACAGGCATTAGAGGTGTTATTCACTTTGAACATCATTGTTCCGGACATTATTGAATCAATGACGCTTCTCTCACATTTGAATTAACGTGATCTGTGTATCTTGACGATGTATTCGATTTACGAGAAAGCCACAAAAACAAAGCTATCAGAATTTAAATCAAAATAACCTAATTTTGATGCACCCATAGATATTGCCTCGTAAAATATTGAGATTGACCAATTCGGATTCCCTGTAAAACTGAGCAATGGAATTCTAAAATTAGGCTTAGACGTATTCGACTGTGATCAGCTCAAGCACTTGATTTAGGCAACTTATTTGATATGAAATTGATATGGAATACAAAATCAAAGGTAAAATCATGAGAATACCATACTCATTGTCGGTTACGTTATGTCTTTATCTCAGAACGAAGAAGTGAACGAAGATATTCTAGAACCATCATTAAATTTATGCCAATGAACTTATTTTGGCAAAATTTGATTTGATCAAAAGATATTACAGTACAACAAGAGAAGCACCTCGAGAAATTCAAATTATTATAGAATTTTCGACGATAATAAAAATGACTCTATATACACATGATAAAATTCTTCATAAAATCAACCAAAAATCCAGAAAAGATTCCTAAATTCACGATAAAAGTATTTATAAAAAACTATCTGATGAAAGGTATTCTATCGGAAACAAGTGAACGATCAATTGAAAAGGGGAGAATCCACATTCACTGGAAATATCAATATTATACTCTCATTCAATCAACGTCCATTTGAATTTAATCATTTCGAGCTCAGTGGAAGCATTCAAAGTCTGACCATCACAAACTACGTCACTCACTACTTCACACACACACACACACGCGCGCGCGCGCGCGCGCACGCAAACAAACACAAAAATGAACTCTCGATCTAGATATTTCCTGTTTGCTACTCAATAGACGTTCAAAGAGAAAATATTTCCACTTCGAAATCCGTGAGTATCCTCTTAAATTCTTAATTTCAAACATCAGGTCATCGACTGAAATTTCTTCTTATAAGAGTCAAGAATTTCTTCTGATAAGAGTTTCATGCTTGAATACGACATCCGGGAAACGGGATCGCACACGCCGCGAAGCACAGACTGAATCTAAATGACTTGATCTCTATCAAGAATGTAGATTGATTTTCTCACATGGAAAAATGCTTATCCATTATTTATGAGATACATTTACAGTGTAACTTGAATTTTTCATGAATTTTTCTCATTTTTCACCGATTCTTTGATTTTTGTAAGACAGTATACACCGAGGTGACTTCGATTACCCAGGACAGCTTTCGCCAGTTCGTTCTCGAGAAAAATTTGGAGTTACAGAGTTACATACATCTCACCTCCAAGAATAAGCCTCTAGGCGGAATCGCAATGTTTCAATCCACACTCAGAGCGGGAAGGAAATTGAACTCAAGCTATCCTAAGCAGCAATAATCGCTACTTGGCAGGATAGTTCAGTGTACAGTACATTTTTCTATGTAGTTGAACCAAAAGTATATCCCATGTTTGGATGGTGACCTCATCATTTTGCTCTTAAGTGACCAATCTCCATGAATTGGCTCATCAAAATGAGTTATTTGGGCACAGATTGTTCAAAAGTTTCAAGATTCATCCATTCTGCATAATGACATT
The DNA here is from genome assembly GCA_030522705.1 of Eretmocerus eremicus. Lineage (NCBI taxonomy): Eukaryota > Metazoa > Arthropoda > Insecta > Hymenoptera > Aphelinidae > Eretmocerus > Eretmocerus eremicus. The sequence goes on from JAPYYZ010007610.1 coordinate 6,118, forward strand.
TTCAATCATCTCGATTCACATGATGAAAAAAAAACAGCGAAAGACTATGATACAACGACCTTTGAATGAAATTATTTCGTTCCGTTTAATATGAATCTAACGAGTCAGTTACAAAGCGATGAAATTCTGATCTTCAACGTCTTCTAGCAACAACTTCTTTCTTGCATCCATGACACAAACTGTTTTATTCATGGATAACCATTCATGGAATGTCAATCTTAGTGAGCGATTAGTACGTGTGAGGTATTTTTTCTGTTATTTTAGAGATACCAGAAGTTCTAAAACAAATAACATTCGGAAACTGAAAAAAATCTGGATTGGAAGTTTTGTTCAATTCGTTGCGAATATGAGGAATCTTCGTCACTATACTTGTTGGGAGAAGACATATTCTAGAATTGACACTCGAAAATTGAGTCGGCTGTGCTAGTTCAACGTATAGTTTTGAACTTGAGAAGACCGCATGATCGTAGTACCATTCCGGGTATCAATACAAAGAGGAGTTTTCAATGTCTGAAATAATACAAGTACGAGCATAGGTCGGATTATGAAACAACTATCAAAGAATTTAAAGTTTGAAATAAAGATAAATGAGAAAGTGAATAATAATGGCCTCATTCTTATCAACTGGATGAACTATCTTCGACGATGTTCGAGACCTCGTCACTGCACATGTTTACTGTAAACAAATCCACTTCTAATCAATAAATTAAGTGACACAGTAAAGACTGCAATAAATATGACATAGTAAAGAATGGAACTTCGTAATGTCATAGATTCTTTTAAGATATTCTACAATCATTGAACATTCAGCATCAAATTACACATCACGCCAACATATTACAGAATTTACAAAAGCGCTCGTGAGGTACTGTAAGCATATTCCCTCTGCATCTTGCAAGAGAACTGGAATCGTAAAAAATACATAGCCGTTTTCATTCATTTGAGATCTTCTTCGTCCTTCAGTAGATCGTCGATTTGCCCCTCGTCCCAATCGTCTTTGTTCTTTGCCTGCCCTGGCACAACCTCGTAATCTTTCAACTCGGCCTCCAGCTCACGCTCCCAATCTTCTTCTGCGGGTAAGATAGACGTTGGGTGGTGTGCACCCGGTGAGGTACGGCAACACTCGTGTATTTTTTTCAATTATAGAGGGGGTATCGGATCTGCCTGATTTTTACACTTTTAAATACAACTTTTCTAAGATTCCGGCGGGACCGTATGAGACTCGATACAACAATTTTATAGAAACTGTTTTAATAGAAAATCTGTGAGTCCGAATATTTCGTCTCCAAAGAAAATCATCCACACCAATTCCAGCTTGATCTGGCGATTGATCAATGATCTATGAGAAAAAATGTTGTGTGCGGTGACTGCAGAGTAATTCTTGGCTCATGATCTCTGTTGTCGATATTTTAGAATCTCTTTTGGGGTAGCGGTGAAAGTTGCATTGGTTGGATTCTTTTTCAGAATCATAAATTTTTAGAAAGATGAGAAATATTCCAACATTTTAATCTTTGGTCAATGATTGATCATCAAATTCTTCATCCGATAAGGTCAAAATTCTTCGGGACTTGATTAAGAACATGAAGTAAGGACCTACATTTTACCAGTAAGACTTTCAACCCTGTTGTAACGGGAAATTGAAAATCATACATGGTACATTTGAGATTAGAAAATAGAATGGCACATTGCATAATTCGTTTCATCAAAAATCTTGATCTCAGCCAATGGACTGACCACGATCTGCTGAAGTTGCAGATAGTTATAGCAAAACAGATGTAATATTTCTATGAAAACGAACATTTTAACACGTAAACAAGAATGAACATCTTTACTCTTCGGCTTTATTTCTACGGATATAACAGAAAAAAATGACTCGATTCATAGACATCTATTGATATACCGTCAACCGGGGTTACTTTGAACACACGGGGTAACTTTGGAACACTTTTGAAAAGAGTTGCATACCTACGCATACGGCGGAGCGCGATTTTCGAGAGGCAAGATGTTCGAAAGACTAGAACCGCGGAAAATCCCGCCCCGCCATATGCGTAGATATGCAACTCTTGTTAAAAAAGTTCAAAGTAACCCAGGTTGACGATAATATCACATGGACCTTATTGCTCATGTTATCGTCTGGGGGTATTTTGATCAAAATATTTGGTTTGCTACGCATACCAAGAATCCCTTCGCAATTTTATTTGTAGCATTCTTTATGCGCACGTAAGGCAGGCAAACAAGTGGATAGATAGTTTAGGTAAGATCATAAGATTAAGAGAACGCTAGAAGGCTCGTGGCCAGATACAGGGATCATCCCTATATTCGGCAGAATCTCGGCATACTGTAATTAATACTCATTTTCCCTCTTTGCGTTGAGATTTAATCCCCTATCTGGCAATTTTTCATTACTGCTCCTTCCACGATTCACAAAAATTTTTCTGGATTTGGAAACCTGTGATTTGCAATAGTACCTATATTGCTCTCTTGTTTGAACGACTTGATAAGTAGCTGAAATTTGAAGTTGTATTTCAGACCAGGCATTCTTTCGTTCAATACTGAGTAGACTAGTAAACTCCACAGATACTACGATTATCAGAAGCCGAGCAACAGATTCAGGTCATATAGAAAGAGCTAAATCTTGAACATCCACTGGTAATCAATCTACTCCAAAGATGCCAGTGCTGTTTCTATATTCTCATAGAGCAAGTTGATCAAAAACTTTATGAAAAGTAATAATTCCGACTTCTATATGATTATTGAAAAACATTCTTGCCTGAATGTTCTGAATTAGACAGTGAGAATGTATTTTAATAATAAAGTCCAGAGAAATTCCACCCTCAGAGCATTGATTTGATATTGTCATGACATATATACGCCAATTCAGTTGCTACAAAAATTTTGCTGATTTTACCTGGAAGTACATGATACTGCTAATGAATCTCAACAAACCAAGATCATATGCGAATAAAGTATCGAGTTCTCACTCAAGTTACTCTGTTTATTGAAGAACGGGTCATCTGTCTGAATAATTTCAACAACCACGAATTATTCACACGAGTATTGAAAAGAATTTGAGAGTTAGTAAGAGATACTCTAATTATTACAATCAAAATTAATATGAAAATAGTCTATACTTCTATTTTGATTCATTGTAAATTCAGGATAGAACCTCAAAAACAAGCACAGGTTTGTATCATTCAACCGAAAAATAGTCGTGAGACCGAACATGAATTATCATCTGAGAAATCATAATCACGGCATGTCAGTCAGAGAACCATCATGAATATTTATGCCAACGTATCAACACTGAAGAGTGTTTCAGTTTTTATGTTCTCTATCGTCGATTGGTGGCTACATGGAAACAAAATGTGGAAATTGATGAAGGTTACGTCAAAAAGTTCACTACCCATTATAACACGTATTGTCATTCGAAAATTATTTTGTCGTCTTAAAAATTTAAATAACTAGATGAACTATTTCACCACAATTAGGGTAGATTCAACTTGCCCGTTCAAGTTCTGTCTTTTTTATTAGTTGATATACTTAATAAGCAAGCGACCTCATCTTAATATTCATGTTCTCATTCATCATTGTATTTCGACATACAGCCATTAAAAGACAAGAACCTACTTTCGATACTGCGGTTCAACGGAGTTGATTTCTTCTCAAACGGACAACTAATGCAGGAGCTAATAGTAATTTAACTTTGTTAGAGATCAGCTTGAAAAAGAACTAAAAGTTGCGCACTTCTCTTTTCTTCGATTTTGAGACACTATCATTTTGGGTTCTTACTCGATAAGTTATCATAACGAATCCAAACTCCTCAATGGAGCCGAGCGAGGAAATTGAAATAGTCGCATTTGAATTAATAGTACGTAATGATTGCGAAATCAATAATGAATATTTTGGAGTTCTTGAAACTTCGAGTGGAAATTCGCTTTACTTATTTTGACTGTGAAGTTTTATGCGGATGCAGAAAAGAGACAAGAACGAGTAAGAAGGAAACCTCGAATTCCTTATTAAACTACAGTATTGATCTTGTATGTACTCGGCTAAGTCTTTAAAAGAAAATTTCACTTTCACTGAATCAATCCTCACACTATTACCTCCAAACTTCTCTCCACGAGAGCAAAAAAATTCGATCGTAGGTTTGAGAAAATGCGCAGCACGGAACGTTGAGATGGATCTTGATATCATAGGGATATCGTTTAACTTGTTGCTCGCAACATCTTTGTTTCATCGGCAGTGCTATGAAAAATTGTAGGATTTGAAAATTTCAAATTCTCTCTTGCTTTTTGAGACTCGAGAATGGATATTGATAGTTGGTCGAAGTACTATAAATTTGGAACCGTAACTCACTGATTTTTAGATATATGGTTTTGCATCAGGCTGAATTTCCACTCGTGCATTTCTCATTTCAAAGAATCAAATTAATAAATTCATATGACCAAGATCATATTGGCATTTGCTTGTAGCATAGCTGAAATGTAAGTATCATGACGACAAGCGCGATTTTCACTCGTTGGACATTATTAAATGACTTTTTCTGATACCTCGATGAGTCTATGACCATTTGAGTCGCCTGGATTTATTGTTAGCAACATCATTATCATTGTCAATTCTTACACCACTGGTCTAATCGTATATTTCGGTTTGATAAATTAATTTAATTTTTAAAGCTATGAGTATCATCGCGATGGTGGAAGCAAAACATTATCAAACTGTTTACAGAAGAATGTATCCGAATAATCTGAATTGAACGATATTGATGATAATGACGTTAAACTAATCCTTAATCCCAAGGATCTAGACACCTAAACACTCGACACTGAATGATATCCATCGGGTTTGCTGATGGTTCAATATTCTATTCACTCCCGAATAATCTCAAGAATTATTATCAAATTCTATATGAGCTGGGAAAGCGGCGAAATGTAGTTTTGTTGAAGTATGAATGAAACGATCTGATGATGATGATAGGAATAAAACGAGAATGTAAAATGCTTTTTGCAAAAGAATGCTGAACAGACGCAGCTGGTTCCTTTAGGAATCCATCACCATTCATTCGTCTTTGTTCATGAAAGAGACTCATACATAAGTCATCATGAATTTGAACAAATTGTAATACACCTAAATCTAATTATATCCCAATCACTTTCGCTTTTCGTACCCATAGCCTACGGAAAATTCTCACGAGAATTAAATAACAAGATGTATTGGAAATCATGATTTTCGAGAGGAAAAATGTACGGAGGGAACCAGTATTACAGTTCCAGGTTATCGGTTATACGGGAAACGCGTTCTCCTCTTCTTTATGCTGTTAACAGAATAGAATTGGAAATTGCATTTTTAATTCTGTTCGTAAGCAAACATTGGAATGGATGAAATGCATGAATCTTAGAGGTGGGCAAGATCGGCTCTCATATCGATCCGAGATTCGGACAGCATGATGAGAAAGAATTCTGCACTTTGATGGACATCACAAATCAATTAATCAAACGATTCCACTGAATGCAGCGATAGAATTTTGGATATGGCAACACTCCTATTCATTTGAAACCTTAGCTCAATGAAATTTATACTGATCATTGTGATATTCATTCTTCAACAAAATAATATACATAAACTTCCCACATTTCTTATATTTTATTGTACTTTCGAGTGTTCATTATTGTGCTTCTTTGTATTCAACATACGTTGTAATATCGTTATAATCTCTTGTTGAATAAAACTCTCGAGATTGAAAAATGTGCTAACTAGAAGAAGGACAGACATCCGAATCATGGATTTAGCTGCAACTTTGGGAATTGCCCAATTGTTTTCTAGATATAACCCAGAATATTAGCATTTCAATTATATCTATAGGCATTACTAATATTTTGGACCATATCTCGAGAAGTATTGAACACTAGACTCTGCAGCTTTTCATATCATTTTATGGTGCTAAACTACTACCAAAGTTTCAGCCAAATCCGTGATCAGGATGCCTGATACTCTCCTGGTAAGATATATTGATTTGTAGTCATCCCACAGTGCTACAAGGGAAGATACTTCTATATCCAGGCTGATAAACTTCTTTTCATGAAAATTCACGAACCAAAACGTATA
>JAPYYZ010007611.1:0-10273 GCA_030522705.1 Eretmocerus eremicus
ACTGTTCAATCAGAAGAATTCTTTATATTTCTATATATTCTTTATATTACTGTTCAACGATGCATACAAGAATACATCGGGAAATTTTTCAAAATTTTCCGGAAAGTTCGGGAAAACCCACGAATTTTCAACATTTCCTTAGCCACAGATGCACAGTTGGACGAGGGTTTACGGTCCCACGCGATATAGCGAGTCAGATATCTGCTCATGCGAGGTATATCGAATAAATGTCGTAGGAATGACCGGCGAAGACTATGAAAACATGCTGTTCTTCGCAACGCACCAAACACCGGTTACACTTTTCCGGGTTGCTCTCTTTTTTTACGTAGGGTAGACACGTGGACATGAAATTTGAGCTATGGTAGATCAAAAAATTTTGACTTTTGCCAATGATACAGCTTCTCAAAAATCGCAAAAGTCGACTTTTGGAAAACTTTATGCATTTTTCCCGGGAAAACTAAGGGTTTTCACGAAAAACTTGTAGAGACCTTCTCGACGCAGAATAGCTCAAAGAATGAGGAAACAATCTTTTTATATCGAAAGATGCAAATTTTCATTTGATTATAAAAAATTGTTAATAACAATTTTTTGCACGGATTTCCAACTTTCTACCATCGAAAATCGGATTCAGCGGGTCAAATTACATGGAAATCAGTTCCGAAAATCCGGGGACACCCAAAAGGCTACGGAAACCCCCCTAGCCCCCGGACTATTGGGCTCTAGACGGGATTGACATTTTGACCCCTAATTATCCAGTATGAAAAACGAAGGCTTCCAAAATCACTCGAAAACCAACCACAAATTGGGGTAGTATATCAGAATACACTCCAGAAAATGCCAACCATGACGAATAAAATTCGCGGAGGCTTGTGCAAGCCTCGGACGCAGAAAATCCGACTATGCTGCACGTTAGTTCATATGCAGCACCACGACTCTGAAATCCCAGTTAGTTTACAGCTCTTGATCTTCATACACTCTTTCAGCTACACCATTTTTAATGAAGGAGATATCGATTCATAACTCAGCATGGAATCGATTTATTCATTTTTGAAATGTCTTCAACTATTTCAGTTCTCTCTCCAAATATCTGGAAAAACACTCCCCCAGGCTATTTTTAATACTCTCAATTTAATTTTTTGGACTTTTATCATTTGCTCTGTCAATAGGGGAGAGAGGGGCGAGGTTGGACAGAGGCGATGTTGAACACTGACGATATCTCTTCTCCACGCGGTCTTTGCCAAAATTTGGGGCGGTGTTGGACAAAACTTTTTCTTCAGTCTACAAAAAACTATGAAATCTGCGGAGTAGGGCTCTGGAAACTTCTTTCATATTTTCTTAAGAGCTACATTTCAAGATCCTGGAGAACACGTGGTTATAATAACTATAGTTATAGTTATAATATTATAGGATATCCGGAACACGAAAAGTGTCCAACCACGCCCCGCTCTCCCCAAGTCTACCTATAAATCAATAATCATTGATATTTCTAAATTACTTGGACACGGTATTTCCAACATCACTTGATATTTCCTTTCCGAACTCTACACTCTTTATCACTAAATTGCCCAAGGGCCCATTTTATCTCCATTTATGAAATTTCAATCTCTCGCCGTCATGTTGCAGGTTAATAAAACTCAAAATTTCCTTCTTTCTCAAATATTTTTCCTCCACAGCAAAATCCTCACTTTTTCTCATAATTTCTCCTCTGACAATTTTTTTCTCGATTTATAGTGCTGCAATTTACTCTGCTGCAATTGCCGCAATCTCCATTACCCACAAAAACATATGACGAGCGACCAGGCCGGCCTTTTTGCGGACCAGGTTAGAGAGGTTAGAGTAGGTCAGGCGCATATTAAAAGATCAAGATAGCCGACGAAGACGAAGTGTGAAGCCGGTTGTTGCGTTTTGAGTCGTTTCGTGCCGGTTTGGACCGGTGCCGGTTTGGACCGGTGTCACCAAGTACTAACTTGTCAACTCCCAATAGTCAACATCGATTACCCAGAGGATTGAGAAGCCATCAAAATGAGACGAGATTTTCGAGTCAAAATTGATTTCTCAAAGATCTATATTGACGCTAGGCGGTTCAGTTGGGTGTTTGTTGACAGTTCAAAAATTTTGTACGTACACGAATTAGCTCATCATATACAAAAGTTATTTGATATTGAAAAGCCCTTCCATCTCCTGTCAAAATTTGAGGAAACTCATTTATTCCTCCCGTTTGATGAAGACGTTCGGATACTGGAAAACAATGACACAGTCATGTAAGTACAAACAGCATATCCTTCAGCAAATACTGAAAAAAATTCTGATCCAGTTCTTTTGTTACAATAAAATAGGATAGTGCCTGGTACTGGTTTTGTCAAGTGTGTAGAAAATGGTGAGGCATCGGCCCAGACGAGTTTACAGAATGGGTTCAAGGAACCGTTTAGTTACAGTAAAATGAACAATGTCGGGGACTCAGAAAGATCCTACACCTTTGAGAAGTCCTCTATCCACAATACCTTAGAAACATCAGGTTTGTCTCAAGTTGACAATTTCAACATTGAATATTAGTGTATATACTGTATGCAAATAACTTTCAATTTCAGATACCATATCAATGGGAGATACTTTTTACCGCACAGCTTTACATGAAACAGCTGTAAATGGTGAGGATCTCAAAACAACAGATGATAACTTCACAGAAGACACCAGTGTCACTGAAGACTTATTGACTAGTAAGAAAAAGCGCATCCGAAAGAGACCCAAGCATAAGAAGCAAATGAGCACTACTGCTGAGAGTGATGCATCACCCATTCAGCCATCAGTAAAAAAACCAAAGATAGTGGACTCTGTACTCCTTCCATCTGGTAAACATATCCGTTTCAAGGGCATTGAAGACGAAGATAAGGCAATGGATGAGGAAATTCTGCATGAAAATAATGTAGCACCTACAAATGGCAGAGTTGGAATCAAACCAGGAATAACCAAAGATTTGAATGCACTTCTCAGCTTAAGACAAAGTTCCACTCCATTAACATTTTCTCATAAGAGAGTTAAAAAGGAATTCAAGCCAGAGGTGATTGATGAGTCAAAAATGAGTACAGAATCTGATCACAATGTCGCAGATCAACCAAACTTGAGCATCTCTTCAAACAGATCTACTTCTCATTCTGGTAGATACCACGAAAATTCTGGATCAAGTTTGAATGACATACTCAACAGTACAATAACTTTCAAGGTAAAATATTCTGTATTAATTGAAGTTCCTTTTTTTTTCATCTATACCCAAAATTGGAATAGAAATGTATGCTGATCATAACTTTTATAAACTCTAGGTATTCAGGATTGCAGAGGATTATACCCCTCAGTTATCAGATTTCATTTTGGCCCAAGTCTTATCAATAAATTGTGATGAATCAAAATGTACACTGAAAGTCATTGGTAGGTATCACAGTTTTGTTCAGTTGCTTCTAAGTTCAAGGTTATTCTAATTGAGTTAATCTATGAAATTTGTAGAAGGCATTGAACAACTTAAGGATCCTCAGGGTAAATTCTCTCTACCCAAAGATGATGATGAGGATGAAGATGACTCAAGCGACATCCTCACTTTAGAGATATCAAAACTCATAGATTTGAAGACAGTGAAAGCGCTGAATCACTAGACAGATGTGGGGTTACTGCTCAACCATGACTGATGGTTGACGGGAATAAGTATATTTTGACACAGTCCAAGTTGAAATGAATTAACTCTTTGACTAAGATGATTCTTATTACATTCTTTAAACAATATGCATCTTATTTGCGACTCTGGTAGCGGTTCACAAGATTGAGAGTTGATCTGAAGGGTCATTTGTATTTTAATATTTCTATGTCTTTATCAATCCGTTAATACTTGTTATCACCTTGTACAGTGTATTCTTGATCATTTCGTATTAGACTGTATCGTGCGTACAAAGTAATGTTTGTTACTTTCCGTCATCAAAGTTCTTGAGTAGATAAAATATCCGTGGATAAAATATTTGATCTGTGAAACGTATTTTTCTAAGTGTGAAGAAGTTGAGATTTTATAAGGCATCTGATTGACACTTATTGACCTAGAGTCGAAACATCCCATGTGCCATTAATAAATTATGCGTGACAAAATTACAGATACCTCTCAAATATACTGACTCTGATGCTATTTCATTGGGAAGAACGTGTGAAAATCTTCATCATAATCTGAACGACGAGTAGAAGATAGAAGCAAGTCGGATGAGGGAAATCGGTGCTCTTCTTTGTCTTTTACGTTTCTATTACTCAATGATTCAATCGGAATTTTTTAAGGAGATTGCTTTCAATTCAATTGGAGAGACCTCCTCATTTCAGAAAGCTTCACGAGAGAAACAACTATTATGATTTGCATGCGTAAATATTTAGAACTTGGCTCATGTGTTTCGTTTGTTGATATTTTGCATATCCAATGAAAAATGGTTTCTGGAAGCGATTCAGCCTAAGTCCTCAAAATTGAGGGGTCTCATCAGTCTATCTTCAGGAAACTCTCCCAATTTTTTTCGGCGAGATTTGTCAAGTGGCTGAGACATATTAAGTATGGCACAGATATGCTGTATCATGAATATACTAACACGACAATTAGAAATTAATACATTCTACGGAAAATATCGACAGAACGCTCTTGGCAACCGACACTATATAATTTTTTCCATATTTCCTTAACTTTGCGCAACTGTGTGGCATTGGCAACTTATTACATAGAGAAATCTATCAGGCAGCGCGGATCGCCAGATCGCGACTTTTTCTATCAATTTGACTTACGAATAACATGTAGCACGTTGCCTCGACGGATTAGTCAGTAGAATATCGTTTTTCATGCCTTCCTCTACGATGGATCAATTCAAAAGTATTTGATACGTGATACTCATAAAGTAAGCGTACTCAATTTGCCACACGTTAATCCATTTTGATCATAACTATGACCCACCTCAATGTTTTCTATCGTACCTTAGCTCATTTTATAGATTTTTTGAAAACCTACAAAATGAGTTGTGATTCATCCAAATAGAACGAACTGGGTTTGAGTAATCTAAGATCTCCGAAAAAAATAACTTCTTAAAATTTCGCGAAAGGATGTTGTACGCACCCAACTTACTAGTGTGTCTCGCGTGAATCATTTTGTTTTCGTATTTTGTCAATGAAACCAGTTCAGAGTCAAATTTTGTGGCTCTGAAAAGTGGCTCTTGAAGATTTTTTAACGAGGACTTGAATGTACATACAACAGATGAAGAGCATTGAGTGAGCTCAAAATCCATAAACTTGGTTTCACTACAGAGATTCTTCACGAAAAAATGCGTCATTAACAGGAAAAAGAGGAAAAAGTGCTTTCATTGCCGCAGAGGGCGAATTTTTTGGCATGCAGTTCAAATCGCTTATTCCATCATAAACCAACGTAGTGATGATAATTTGGGAGCGCAGCGAGATCATGAGACCAACTTGGCTTCGTGTTCTGCCCGTAAAATCGGCCAAAAATGGAATTTCTCACTTGTAAAAAAACGGAAATTGAAGGTCTTAAAACAAGCGAATTAGGAGAACTAAGATATGTTGAGATTGGTTCTGTTGAAAATTGTTGACACCGCTTTTACTGAACCCCTATTGAAAATATTTCTATCATGGACCATTACAAAGAACTTGATCGCGATTCTTTGTGCGGTTTGTTATAACGTTATTGGACTTTCGTGATCACAACTCGTTTTTCACAATGCTTGTCGCGACCGCCGGTCGTGATTTTATTCAAGGTTTTGGATGTTCCGGAGGTACCGGTATTGCAAATCCAACACCTCCTCAAAACCCAAAATTTAGACAAAATCACCACCGGCGGTCGTGACAAGCGTCGTGAAAAGCGAGTTGTGATCACGAAAGTCCAATAACGTTATAACAAACCGCACAAAGAATCGTAATCGCGTCCTGTGTAACGGTCCATTACAAGAATATTTTCACCAGGGACGTGGATCCTTAGGCGCACAATAGGGAACAATGCAAAAGAGCACTTATTTCCAGATGGCAAACATGAATTGCTTTAGATCGGTCTGAATCACTTACTTCCCCTGTTTCTAACCCGGAAAACTTGGAAAAAATACGCGGCACGGTCTGCGAGAGCGCCTTCCTGAGATTCGCATATGGTACATCAAGTTACCACCTTATGATGATTGACAACTGTTGAAAAAATTCGCAATCAGAGCGATGGAATGTAGGTATGTATCAAGCCTCAACAAAACGATACGACTATAAATAAGAGCTGTTTAGCATATACGAGCAGAGATCAGAATAGAATAATATGCGGCAGAACAGAATACGCCAGGTTTGACTTATTTGAGTTTTGAAAATTTACCTTTTACCACTAAGGTGGGAATTACGTAGTTCTCTGCTGCCCCGATGAGCGAGATCCGCCCATATAATACCTCTCACTTTTGGTAAAAAGTACCACGCACTAACGAGGAGTATAGAAATACATTCCAGAGGGTAATTATAAATACAACTCTTCAACACGGGTTCATATATATGGGCAACGCTAAACTTTCCGTATTTATCTTCGAAAAGGTAGCATATAGTTGACGGCGATACTTTGGATTCTTCACATTTCACGTGATACGAGTCTGTAGAGTTTAGGTGAAGATTGGTGAACCGGACCCGTCGTCTTCCTTTTGTTCGAGCTTTTTGAATTTTGCGCCTCTCTCACTCTAATAAAACGTTCAATCTGGAAAAGAGATTTATTCGTATAGTAGGACGAGGCAAAGTTTCCTCTTCACTCGTTCTGGTTGAAAATGTTACGCCCCGCTGAATAGCGGATACTATCCAATACACTGAAGTGCGTGTACATGATTTTGCCTGTATAAGGATCGCAGATGAGCTATAAACTCTCGTGAACTCTTATTCGGTATTAGTGCGCAAAATTGTCTAGACCTCTCACGAACGAATTCCAAAAAATTGTTCTTTTTTGCAAAATGAAGTTTGATCTGATCGAAATAATCAAATATCTGAAGCGCCATATGATCGTTAGCTAACTCAAAAATCAATTTCACAATCGGCCAAAAATTCACAGACAATTGAGGGAAATTCATCGTGTCAATAAAAACGTGTAAACTGCGGTTACTTATGTTTTATTAATCTTTTTTTTTTTTATCAAGAGTGCACAGAATACACATAACTGAGACTTATTGATAGCGACAACTTTGTTCATATAAAATATGTTTGCGATATATAATAATTACAATTTTTAACATACATATTTCGAGATTTCGACTTTAGATATTGCAGTTGTTTCTTGGATTCACGCTTATCCTAATGGAAGAACTGGAAAGTTCAACAAATTTTCTATGAATATGTGAACATTCTTGGAAGTTTATAATCTCTGTTCCATAACATCCGATATTAAATAATTACCCTCTTACGTAAATTAGTCAAGAACTCTTCGAGTTTCTGATGGCTTACATAATCTATCAGTTCCTTGCTACGCCCGGGATACTTAGCATTATGTTATAAATAATCCTTTGCCACCTGTATATTATGTAAAAAATCAATCAAAAAACCTAACTGATATTACTTTTGGGATCCAAGCACGGTGGTGTGAAAAAAAATCATCATCAGAGAGATTTTGATGATCCCCTGGAAAAAATTTGAAAAGAAGCAAAAATATCCATAATTTTTCATTAATAGATCACAAATACTGATCACATTGACGAGCTGATGTCTTATCCAAATACCGCAAAATGCTTTGTATTGTCGCCAATAAAAAATATGCCTGAAAACAGTTCGTCAGTTGGAGATCTAGGACGATTTCCAACCTGCCCAACTACAAAATTATAGCTTTAACCGTGACATGCCTGTAGAACTCCGATGTGATTTGGAATTCCCAACATAAAATACTGATAATGGAAGACTCGTTATGAACACCAATTTCCACATGAGTAAAAGTATGAGAACCCTATTAAAGAGTATCATTAATTGAAATTGAGTCCTATTGTGGGTTGAATTTGCATGATATGTGTAGTTCAGTACATGTACAATGTCACACGTTGGACTTGGACTATTTACGATAATTAGTAGAATCGACAGCATTATTCGAGCGTTTTGTAACGACTCATGATCCAGGCCATGGCCATGTACAGACATTCACATTTTTAAAAAAATACCAATCCTTTTCCAAGAGTATAAAATTCGAAAACTGAAATGAAATTACAATGGGAGTTCCAATTAGGAGGGCTAGCAAATTATCATGAGCTCAACTGTACAAGATCGACAAATACTTATGAGAGTAATGCCCATAAATATAAATTGATAATGGCTGATTCACGACTCAATGGATAATTTTATAAAGGATCACGAAATTTCGGATCTTTTAATTTGTATGAAACCTTACACATTTATAACGAACTGACATTCTGAACAAGAAGAATGAGGATTACGGTTTTGCCAATTCATACTTGAAATTGATTAAAAAAACAAAAAACGGGGGAGTTGCGATAGTTTCGTTCTTTGAAAAAATATAATCTCCGAAACGGACCGAAAAATCTTGGAAATGAGATGAATCTATGGAATATTCTAAAATATTATGACATGATTAGATAGAGATAAGATGCACTGATTGAGTGCACTTATCAATTAGTGAAGCTCCTGATACAATGGGGTAGAAGCATACCCATCAGTAACACCATGCGCAGCCAATTCGGAGAGTGTGCGATCAAGGTACGTAACATCAGGATATCCGTGACCAGAAGTAGAAGGGCCCAATTCTGTCTTATGATGAATTCCGTTCCAAGTAACGACATCTTCACGACCCGTGGTGACTGATCTTCCAATAGTAAAAACCAGCCTTCGATCAAAAGCAATCTGCAGTAATCTCAAGACTCTCCTGCCCAGTTCAGTGTCGGGCAAGTAACATACTCGGGGGAACCCAACAGCGTAATATGTTTGACCAGGGTGAGGATGTTCAGGCCCTTGGATCCCAGATGGGATACTGAAAAAAGTGAATAGAGATTACATTCTTTGGAATACTCAAGATTGTATCAAAGGCAGATTCCAAAGTTGGCGGGAGTTTTAATTATATAATTTCGCAAAAGAAAATTCAATACAACTCACTCATATGTTATTTGGATCGTCTTGGTGTTGGGGAAACCTGGAAGGGACCTCGGTAGTCTCGTCCAATTCATTGATCCCGATGGCTGGTTACCTCTTTTTTCACCGTAAATCATCCGGCATACTGGGCACTGTATGTACATGAGATGTTGTTGAGAGCTCAACATTGCATTCAAGCAAGCCAAGTGTAATCTGTGCCTGCATCGAATCAGCTCAACGGTCAAAGGTTCTGGTGTACCCAAGCACACCGGACAAGAGTCCGTTCCATCGCTTTCGACTACCTTGACATACTGCGATATGACGTCGGAAGCTGCATCCACTCCTGCAAGATTTTCAAGATCCACCAAATAATCGCACATCTCAGAGGAGTCTCAATATCTCAAATTGTACCAACCTACTACAGAATCCTTGAATGCGTCATCACTGCCCATGCTGCTATCTAACAAATCTACAGGATTCTCATGGCTCAAATACGTAGAAACGGTATCGACGCTGGGTCGCCGATCGCTTTTTGTACTGCTCGAATCAGCCTCTAGTACTGGATCCCACGTCCTCCTCTTCTGAGTATTAGGCACTGAATTTTTAGAATTGTTATTTTCCACTGCATGTTTGTTACTAAAAATATTGAAGTTGCTCAAGATGACGCGAGCAATATTGGATGGGCCGTTTTCACCATTTTTATTCTGAAAATTTAAAAGATTAGATTGCTGTGTACAGAGAAACAGTGTTCAGAACAAAAACCATCAAGTATTTACCTTCTTACTACTCTTTTTAGAGGTATTGCTTGAGCCCTTCTTTAGGGTTGACTTTGAGCTATTAAGAGTATTGACACCATTAGAAATAGGTTTCCGACTAGTGCTGTTTTGCATTTCCTCAAGAGCTATCTTGACTAATGGATATGGTGCCTGCTGGATTCGTCTGACAGGTCTGACATAGCCAGTGCAACATCGGACTTGGGTCAGATTGCAGAAGTTTATTATATATGGAAATCCAAGGTAGGTCTTGGATACATCAATGGTTTTGTCGCCCTGAAAAAAATTTTCAGAATTTTGATTTGATGTGTTGAAATATACGTGTATCAAGTATCAGAATTTGTACACGAGTTTGTTTTGCTACTCACTCTGGCCCAAGCTTCCTCGATCAAGCATTGCACCTCCATGTCATA
>JAPYYZ010007623.1:0-14246 GCA_030522705.1 Eretmocerus eremicus
CTTCGGCTCCTGGGGCTCCCAGGTAGCCGGGGCGAGAGTGTCCGGTTGACGGTGTCGCGGTCGCGGACTAGAGCAACTCCTGGAGCTCCCAGGTAGTTGTGGTCTCAGCTGCTCTCGGTGCTCCCGAGAACGGCGAGGAGTTGCCGGCGGCGAGTTTCTGCAGCCATCTCTTGTACCCAGAGCTCCTGGAGCCAAGACAGGCGCACGAGTCCGCTGCTCGAGACAGACTGTCGATTCCTTGCCATTTGGCCCCTCTTCAATGGTTGAGGTGCCAATTAGCTCATGGGTGGTGCTGGTTGGAGGTCGCCACCTGGCAATCGTCTTTGGAACTGTGGCGGGGATTCCCCGAGCAAACGCCTGTATCAAGGCTACCACTCTGCGCGAGCGTGCCTGGCGCTAGCCGGGTTGCGGTGGGGCACGCATGCTCGTCGCAACTTCATCTCTGAGCACGTCAACAAATATTATGATCAACAAAAAGAGTTGACCAAATTCCTGGAGCAAACTCGAACAAATAAGCAGTCGCTCTCAGTAGCGGTCTGCGGAGAGATATATGCGTTCCTGGCTCAAATGAACCAAACGGTGACGCTCTTGGCTGCGGGAGCAGGCAAGACCGCTGGCCGAGAACGTGCTTTTGAAAAGCTCGCCAGCAAACAGACCGCGCCACCGCAACTGCCTCTGTTCAGCCAGGTGGTCGCTGCCTCGGTGGCGCCTCCTCCCTCCAGGGGGCAGAAGGCAGGCAAAGCCCCTCTCAAGCGGTTCACGCTCTTTGTGAAACCGAGGGATGGGACTGCCCAAGAACCAAGTGAGACAAAAACCCGGCTAAAGAATAGCACAAACCCAGTGACAAGCAACATCAGAGTCAAGTCACTGAGACTGATGAAAAGCGGCTCTATCGCAATTGAAGTTGAAGAGGAGAAAGATGTCGAGGCTCTCATAAAGAATGAGAAACTCGCAGAGGAAGGCCTCGTCGTGAAGCGACCGAGCAAGAAAGCTCCGAAGCTCATAATCTACGACGTCCCAACGGACTTAGATGATGAAAGGTTCAAAGAGAACCTATTCACCCAGAACGAGACCATGTTTGTAGGCCAAGGCCTCACAAAACACGACGTGGCAAATGGAGTCTCTGTGAGATTTAAGTCGAAGGTAAATACCCAGAGACAAGGTGATGACGAGTCGTCAAACTGGATCCTCAAGGTGACGCTCGAGATCCGGAATGCGATCGTCAGGGAGAAACGGGTGTACCTGGGGTGGACCAGCTGCAAAGCAAACGACCACACCACGGTCCCGACATGTTATCGGTGTCAGGCCCTTGGTCACGTGGCCAAGTATTGCAGGGAGACAAAAGACACGTGCTCCCACTGTGGAGCCAAGGGACATGTAAAAAAGGACTGCCCGAATGCCAAGCAGCCAAAGAAATGCGTCCCCTGCATAAGGCAGGGCAAGCCGCATCTTCACAAGAAGAGCGAACAGTGCCCGCTGTACGCTCTTCTTCTGAAGCTAGAACGGGGCAAAATTGACTACGCGTCATAATGCTCCCACAGGATAGTCTGGTAATTTTCGAGCCCAACCTGGCGAGAAAGAAAAGCACACCGAGTGAGCTCGTGATGTGTGCCGTGCAACATCGAGCGCCCATGCTACTCGTCCAAGAGCCGCCGATCACTGCGGCAAGGGAGCCGTACAACTTTGGGAACTTCGCCAACCAGGTCCTCTTCGTCGTAGACGAAGTGAGAGGCGAGAGGACACAAGGCGGTAAAGGTAGAGCAGGCAACCCCTGGGCGTGTATTGTCATACACGTTAAGAATTATACAGGGACGTTGTTGACAAATGTGAGCAAGACCCACTGTGTTGTCGCCCACATTGAGGGACCCAGGGGTTCCTTTTACGCCATCTCCCTTTACTGCCAGTCCAAAGATCCGGCGGACGAGTATATGGAGCAGCTCGATGAAGCACTCAAATTCATCGGCAGGAAGCCGGTGATAATGGGTGCTGACTTGAATGCTATCTCGCCAGTTTGGAACTGGAGGAGCCCAGAAACCAACGACGATGGAGCCGTGGTCGAAAGTCTTATAGTGGCCCGGGGATTGACCGTGTGCAATGTGCCCGGTAACCCGCGCACCTATAGGAACGGCCAAAACGACACTGACGCGACACTGGTCGAAAAACACTGGAACTGGCCAATAGATTGGAGGGTGTTACCTGACGGCACCACGAGCGACCATCGCCCGATACTTATCGAGCTAGACCTAGTAGGTGAGCCGCATCATGAACCAGTGAGACAGCGCCGCTTTAATATAAGCAAGGCGAACTGGGAGAAGTTTGATGCGCGGCTCCAGAGGTATATTCCATGTCTTCTGGAGAGACCGCTGGATAGCGAGCAGGAAATTGACGACTATATCGATAGAGTCACCTGCTCGCTACACGATGCGGCTCACAAGTCGATGCCGAGGAAACGGCTGATGCCAAGTTCGGTCTCGTGGTGGACGGAGGAACTTACTTCTATGCGCAAGTCGTCGAACAAAGCCAGGAGGAAGTACCAAAAGGCACGTGATCCGGATCGTAGGGGTGAACTGAAAGTCGCCTATCATCGGCAGCACGACATGTACCTGGCCCGACAATCGGAGTTACGTCGAGAGAGCTGGCGAAACTTCGTGGAATTGGAGACACAGAAAAATCCATTCGGCATAATATACCGAATGTTTAGTGGAAAGATATCGCCAGCCAAACTCTCGAACGTACAGAGACCAGATGGTAGTCACACCGGAGACTGGAGAGAGACATCTGTCGAGCTATTAGACACCTTCTTTGGCTCGACAGAGGAGCCGCAAGAACGGGAGCGGCAGGAGAATCCTCCATGCCCTGGTGAGTCTTCCAACGACTCATCGACCAAGTGGTCGCTGAGAAAAGTCAGGAAAGCGATCCGCTCAATAAGAAACAAAAAGGCACCTGGGCGTGATAACATCGAGATAGAGGTGGTGAAGAGGGCATCAAGGAAAGGCTTCCTCGCCCCGCTAGCGAGACTCTTCAATGCGTGTCTGAACCTAGGTTACTTTCCCGTGGCGTGGAAAATCGGATCCATTAGAACTCTGTTGAAAGACAGAGAGAAAGATCCTCGCGTGACAAAGTCCTACCGGCCCATATGCCTGTTGTCTGTGCTGAGCAAAATCTTGGAAAGATTGATAAGGTGGACAATAGAACCAGTTCTGCAAGACCCCAGGTATGCCTCAGCCAGGCAATATGGGTACCTGCAGGGCAGAAGCACGGAGGACGCAATACACGCCTTGAAGAAGTCTGTCGACGAAACGACAGGGAAGGCCGTGATGGCAATCCTCTTTGATGCCACTGCGGCCTTTGACAACCTTCGCTGGTCGAAGATCAAATTAGAGCTCCAAAAGAGAGGCTGTCCAGAGAAGCCGTACAGGCTTATCTGCAGCTACTTGCAAGACGGACAAATGGTGATCGAAGATAATTTCGTACAGGTGGAGAAGAGAGTCACGAAAGGGTGCCCGCAGGGCTCAATCCTAGGACCAGACTTCTGGAATCTGTGCCTGGATGAGCCCCTGCGGATTCTCGAGGAATCCGGAGTCGAGGTCTATGCATACGCAGACGACATAGCCGTCTTCGTGAAAGGCACAAGCAGGAGAGAGCTTGAGAGAGACGGTCAAAAAATCACGGACCTCATATACGGGTGGTGCTGCGACAATGGAATAGAATTATCCAAAACCAAGACCGAGTTGATAATACTCAAGGATGTTCTGGTCTTTGGACAGAGACTCGGCTCGAAGGTAACGGTAAAGATGCTCAACGAAGGTACGTTCACCAAGTCTGTAATGAAGACTGGCAAGGGTGGCGTGAGAGGCCCCCTTGTAAAGATTGAAGGAAAAGGCATCAGATATAGCGAAACCGTGAAGTACCTTGGGATGAGCATCTCGACACGGTTCAAGGTCGATGACCACATAAAAACCGCTAAATCCAAAGGCAAGAGGCTGTTTGCGTCAATGTCGCGTATCGTGAGGGCAAACTGGGGTCCGAGATACGCGGATCTGAGAACTCTCTACCGAGGAGTATTCCTCCCTGTCATGCTGTATGCAGCCCCGATTTGGGGAAGCATGCTGGATGACACGAGGGCGAAACTCCTGCTGCGTGCTCAACGAATGGCACTACTCCAGATTATGAGAGCGTATCGAACGACCCCCGGCGACGCTCTCACGGTCGCAACGGGCAAAATCCCTCTAGACCTCCTCGCCCATGAGCGGCACTGCCTGTATAGGGCTAAGATCGGCGAATCATTTGAGTACTCAGGCTACGTATACGACGGCAGAGCAACAACCGAGGAAGTTAGGGCTGAGCTCAGGAGGATCTCTCTTGATAAGTGGCAAAAGCGCTGGGACGAATCAGAAGCTGGGAGGCAACTCCATGAGTTCTTCCCACGAGTCGGAGAAAGTTCGAGAATCACCCCAGGGCATTATTTAATGCAGATTCTGACGAGGCATGGAGATCTAAATGCGTACCTCAAGAAAACAAACAAGAGAGACACGGCGGAATGCGCGTGTGGACACGATCCTGAGGATAGAGATCATTTGATCTACCATTGCCCGAGATGGATAGAGGAACGGGACAAACTCAAGAGGAGGATGGGCTCCCTAGGCCACACTTGGCCGATGCGAGCGTGCGACGTACTCAAATGTAGCGATGCGGTGCAGGCGCTATCGGAGTACGCACCCGTGGTGCTGAAGAAGAAAGAAGAGGCGCGAAGAAACTTCGAGTCATGTGGTTCAGGAGAACCGAAGACTGAAGAGAACGAAGGCTGAAGAAAGAAGACTGATGCAGAAGAAGAATGGAGAGAGACAAGACTGAACCTACGACACATCAAAAGACTGACGAAACATACCAAAGAACAAAGACTGAACTACGACCTGGGCCGAAAGGCCGGCACCCCAGCTCCACGTGGTCCCCGCTGGGCAACGCTACTCTATTGAGTAGCGGCTAAGAGGGTGCTCCTCCTAGGAGGCAGGTCTACTCGCCCGAGGCACCTTACACCTCGGGCGGGGATTTTCCAAGCCGGCTCCCTTGGCCTCGCTAGAATGGTAGATACTTAAAACGCGGGTATGGGCCTCAGGCCTTGGGAACCAAGTGCTGCCAGAACATCAGGCCAGCACGACGACAATGAATGTCCCTATCTAGCACCGCAAGGGGAGAATCTTTCTCCGGAGTCTGACACCCTCCCAGCCCCAGTCACGCGCCCGCCGGAGCGCGCAGTCGGCACAGGTGCAAATCCGGTGGCCACGGCAGCCATAATGCCCAGGGGGTCGAGTAAGGCCTGGGAGACGTGGCAGGGCTCTTCGAGAGTCCGCCACGCATCGCTAGACCTGCTCGACACCCCGCCGATTCGGGGCGGATAAACCCTGAATCGTCGGTCGGAGGCTGGCCGTAGGTGGAAGCAGGCCCACCGCCCCCCACCGAGGGGTGAACCAACTCGGGTGCCGCCGGTTGGTCCGCTTCGGTAGTCAGCTGCTGTAGGAGCGGATCATTGCGGGCGGGACTGGTCCTCAATCCCGATTCCTGAACAGCCGACGCGCTGGCAGGGCGTATCCATGCCCCACGTCCCATGGGGGGCCGTCCGGGTAGAGCCACAAGGCAGGTACCGGACGTAAAACCAAAAAAATTTAGCCTGTCCCTATCTAGCCCGGGCCCTCCGCACGTACGGACGTGCAAGCTGGAGCCTCAACGTGGCGTCCCGGTGAACCCGGGTGCTTGCACCCGGGGCCAATACCAGCCTTTGCTTCGGGGATGGGGTGGGCGAGTGATGGGTGGGTGCGGGGCCCAGGGCCGACCTGGTGCTCGGCTTCGGGGATGTGCGCGAGTGATGGGTGGGTGCGGGGCCCAGGGCCGATCTGGTGCTCGGCTTCGGGGATGTGCGCGAGTGATGGGCGGGGCCCAGGGCCGACCTGGTGCTCGGCTTCGGGGAAGTGCGCGAGTGATGGGTGGGTGCGGGGCCCAGGATCGAACTGGTGCTCGGCTACGGGAGTGCACGGCATGCGTGGGGCTAAAGGAGCACCAAGTCGCTAAGGATACAGCCAGGACGTGGAGGATGCAGCCAGGATGCTGAAGATGCAGTGAAGGTCAACGAAGGAGAGGATGCAGCAATGATGAGTACCTTTCCTAGGCGAGTATTTTTTGCTTGAAATAGTGAAAACAGGGCTCATGGTGCGGTTGGAGCATTGTCACCCTCGGCGGAGGAACTCGGATATTCACGCACCGTGGATCAGCAGGAGGCGCCGGTCTGTCTAGGAATTCCCGATAAAAATTTTTTCGCGAAAAATGAAAAATGAAAATATAAAAAATTGTTTTTTTGGGGGGGGGGGGGCAGTGTACATTGACAGGGAGGCTCACGGGTGGGGCTGGGTAGTTCTTGGTGCTTGTGGAGATGTGTGGATGTATGAATGAATAGCCAGGGAGTGGGGGGAGCTGCTTATATAAGCCGCGCAGTGTAGCTGGATCGCCAGTCGACAGCCGCCAGTGAATGGAGGAGGTCGATGGTGATCCAGTGAGCAAGTGTGATACAGAGCAAGCGTTCTCCTACATAGCCTCAAGCTTCCTTCTATAGGGCCCTTGGTGAGTTTATTTAGTTTATTTAGTCCATTATATGATATGCATTGGCCCATCAGCGTAATAACCCTCCCCCTGATGAGTTTGTGTATGAATGTGAGAATGGAGGAATGGAATAAAATTGTCACATAACTGTTGTCTTACTCATAAAATTACATGCTGATGGGCTGTGACCAGGTCCTCTCTCCCTATTGCTGTGGCTGGACTTGGGATGGTGCGGGCTGGTGTACGGACGTAAATCTGGGCCTTTTTCCCCATGTGGTGTGGCGTGGAGGGATGAGGGGTGTCTCATGGATCGTGCTACTGTGGCTGGGCTTGGATGCCCCTTCTGAAGGGATGCATGGGCTATGAATTGGCCCTGGTATTGCTGGTTTTGCTTGAAACTGGACTCATCCCCCCTCCCCCCGTCCGCCCCCTCTTGTTCGTATGGCTTGCATTGCCAGGTAGGAGGTGGCCCTAGGCTAAACCTATTTTAGCACAGCGGAGTGGGAACCCTTAACGAAAAGCTGGAACATGTACGTGGTAAATGGGCGGCCTTAAGCCACAAGCCCTAGGTTTTTGCAAGGAGGGAGCCCCCCATCTCACATGGTCCCCCATGGGGCGGTCCTCAGGATGCAAGGTAGGTCCGGTAACAACTATATTGAAATTTCGGAAATGCCTACATGGCGTCTCGAGGAAGGATGAACCCTAGTGACTTGAAATGACTAGAAATGACAGCTTAAAAAAAAATGAACTCTAGAATTAGGATCTGATTTAAACACTCGAAAATGATCTCAGCCCATCGACACAGATGCATGATCTCAAATAATCCCTGTCCCCTATGCATTAGATGAGCAGATTATAAATAAAATGCAAAAACACTGTTTTATTCATTCAACATATCTAAGTATCACTGAGGCTTAATTAAATCAGGAGCCCAGGGAAATAATCTAAAACATGAACATCCACACATCACCATACAAGGCTCCCATTGCAGGACAATGATTGGAGAACTGTCCAATCATGACACGACGCTATGAACAATACTCCCGTGCAATTTGACTATCTGTGCGAAATATTCCCGGGAGTTGAATGGTACAGGAGTGGAGTTCTACACCACACAAACAATCTCCCCTCTGGACTCCTGAATCCTCCCAAACTAACCTCCCTGTCCTGTTGGACTTATTTTCAGAGAGCTCTGACCTGTTCCCAATCAGCCCCTAAATAGAAATATGCATTTCAAATTCTAGGATTGAACCCAGTTCTTCCATTACTATCCTGAGGAGAAGCAGCGTGTAGGACTCCAGCAGAGCTGTTGAGTCCCCGCTGCTTACAAACTAGTGCGCGAATGATGGAGTCTCCTGGCTCTAGCAGGGACGATAAAATGGCTACTTTTGCCCATAGTGCAGATAGTGTGAATAATAGTGTAAATAATAATGTAAATGATTGTACAGTGTATGAATCAGAAACTACAGACATTAATATGGCTACCTTTGATTATAGTGTAAGTGATTTGAATGATAGTGTAAATAATGGTGTAGATAATAGTGTAAATGCTGGTGAAGTGTATGAACTGGAAACCACAAACATTTATGGGAATTCAAGAGAGAAGTATATACTCCAATCTCCAACTACTCCCACCCCAACACCTGTAGCGGTGCGGAACATGGAGTCCCAACCTGTTGGAAACATTGGTCCTCCACAAGACTTGGCGGAAACTCAACCTAGCTGTGGTTCCAATACCTTGAGCGATATGGCAAATGTAGCCAGACCTGGACTGGCAAAGAGACCTACAGGCCTGAATATTAAAAGCATTGTCAGTGTCAACCTGCCTCAGGCATGCCTGACATCAATGCTGACCCCTGCCTCAAGAGAAGCACAAACAAGCTTGAATCCTGATCTCTTACATAATAAAGGCGTGAATCTGCCTGGCAGCAGTACAATATCCCGTTCTAAACGCAAGAGACACATTCCCAGAGCAGAGCGGAATAGGCGCAGGAGGAACAGTATAACTTACACTCAAATTGATGCTGCCCTGGAGGTGCCCTCATCTCCCCAGCTTGACCCCATGGGAAGAAAACTGCTCGCCACTTGCGGATTCATTGCCTGCCTCACTGGATACTTTAGCAATATTCTCGCAATGCAGCGAAATGGCTCAGGAGGAACCACCTGCTAAATCAGTGAAAGTCTCAAGATGTGAACCGTGGAATGCCTCATCCCCAGCTACAAAACGGATGAAACTCCCACGAAGGCTCAGGAAAAGCAGAGTTGATGGCACTGATGTCACCAGTGTCAGATCGGATATACCTATGGAAATTCCCAGCTGTCCGGAAGAGAGTCAGATGGATCTAGAAACAGACTCTACATCGAGTCCATCTTTGATGGCCTCTAACTCTACAGACACAACTGGGAATACCAAACCCAAGAAACCAAGAAACAGAAGAACCCAGGAACCCCCTGGTGAACTCCATAACATCAAGATAATACAAATCAACCGTGCTTGAAAAGAAGCTGTCACACAAGAATTGATGGCCAAAGCCAAGACACTTAAGATTGATGTTATAATAATGCAGGAACCCCATACCTACATAGATCCAGACACTAAATTACACAAGATAGGGGATTTCGGTGTGTTCAACATTGTTGTTGCCACACAGGAAGTCAAACCTATGACAGCTATTATTATTCTCAATCCTAGAATAACTGCCGTACAAATTCCCGACCTCTGTAATCAACATAACATAGTGGTGGAACTTAACACCTCCCACCGCAAATTTCATGTTGTATCTTCGTATTTTCAATACAGATATAACAAAACTGGACGATATCTCAACCAACTTGAAAAAACATTAATGACCCTGAAGACGAATAATGTACTAGTTGGTATGGATGCGAACTGTGAGTCCCCCCTATGGAGCCCCAGGATGAACCCCAACAACCGTAATCTTGGTGACAAACTCTCTGAGTTACTCATCACCAGAAACATGACTGTGCATAACAAACCCAACTGGGACTACCCCACGTTCGAAAGGATCATCGAAAAAGTAAATGAAAATGAATCCTCAGTCAGGCAAGGGTGGGTTGATGTAACCTGCACATCACCTGGACTCACGGGAAAAGTATGTGATTGGAGAGTCTTGGAGAACTTTACGACAAGTGATCATAATGCAATCTTCTTCAGAGTTAGCTGGAATAGAAATCCCAATCAACAATTACATTCAATCAAACCTAGATTTAATACCAATAAAGCTGACTGGGATCTATTTCTTAAAACCCTTGAAGAAAGAATGCAAGAAAAATTTGGTTCTCGTGACCCGATAAACCCATCTGAAGATGTAGAAGAGGCAGCAATAGACCGGGAAAATGCAATCATTGAAGCCTGTGAAAAAGCTATTCCCCTCAAGAACCCAAGGCCACATACGTGCCCTTGGTGGAATCAAAAGCCGGAAAGATTAAAAAGACAAATTCTCCAGCTGAGGAGTAGATTCAGGAAAACTAAGAAACGCAAACGCAAACCTGCGCCAGAGAGTATATCCAAACTTAGGAAGCTCAAAACTGACTACCGCAAGGGTAGGAAAGAAGCTAGAAGAGGAAACTGGAGGGAATATGTCACACATGTTGGAAATGGAGATCCATATGGAATAATTTACAAAATCGCCTCTGGGAAACTCAAATCTCAACAACCTTTGGCTGCGGTCTGTGGAAGAAATGGACCTACTCATAGCATGGAAGAGGCTGCTGAGTTATTGCTTAATACCCATGTGTCTGATGATGATGAAGATGCTGTAGACACGCCTGAACTAGCAGCGGCCAAATCTAATTCCCTCACTCCCCCGGACACAGAAGACTGTGATGAAATTACTGAAGTGGAAATATCAATGCGTATAGAAATGCTTCCTAACAACAAAGCCCCGGGAATGGACAGGATAGATCCCACTATCCTCGAAAGAGCTGCTCCAATTATCCTCAAAGCTCTCACCAAACTTCACAATGAGTGCCTAAAACATGGTACCTTCCCCAGGATCTGGAAGGAAGGGCGAATGGTACTCATCCCCAAAGGAGGCAAGAAACCTCCTTGGGACCCGAAATCTCTTCGACCCTTAACCATGCTAAAATTTCTGGGAAAACTGTTGAAAAAATGCATAGTGTGCAGACTCAACCCTAATGTCCTAAGCCCTGAAAACACATCTAACCAACAGTTTGGATTCAAAGAAGGAAGATCTACCACGGATGCAATTAAGCAGCTAATTAACATCATTGAAAATGCGGATGGTAACTGGGTCTACATCATAACATATGATACAGTCAGTGCTTTTGATAATGCT
Organism: Eretmocerus eremicus; assembly: GCA_030522705.1. Taxonomy (NCBI): domain Eukaryota; kingdom Metazoa; phylum Arthropoda; class Insecta; order Hymenoptera; family Aphelinidae; genus Eretmocerus; species Eretmocerus eremicus. Next base: position 10,911 of record JAPYYZ010007623.1, read on the forward strand.
CAACATGTCATCATTCTAAACCGCATGAAAGAAAAAGGATGTCCAGCAAACATTTATAGGCTAATGCAAAGCTACCTTAAGGGGAGGGTAGTAACGCTAGAATGGAATGGAGGCAAAGTATCTAAATTAGTCACCAAAGGCTTTCCTCAAGGATCAGTATATGGACCCCCTGGCTGGAACATTGGATTTGGTGATCTACTAGATGATCTTGAAATTTTAAAGGCAGAAGTTGGAAATCTTATTAAAATCACCAGAGATAAAAAGAAGAAATCTGGGAACAATTGGGATGATAGAAAGGCCAGGAAATCCAAACAAGAAGATGACCGAAATTATCGACTTAGAAAGAAAACCAAGAAAGCTGAAGTTGCCAGAATTGAACAAAAAGAGATCGGACTAGATGAAAATGAAAAGACAAAAAGACAAATTGAAAGGGATGAAGCTAAAAGGAAAGAAACTGAAGAAAAGAACACCAAGAAAGTAGGAGAAATACACTATATAGCCTATGCTGATGACCTAATAATAGTAGCTATAGGTAATGTCAGAAAAGACATAGGAATCATCGTGGAAAAAGTCAATGGCAGAATTCTTAAATGGAGTGAGATCAGTGAATTAGAAATCTCAGATGATAAAACTATATGTCTCGAAGTTAAAGGTGACAAACCTGGTACGAGGAACCCTGTAATCAAGTACAACGGCAAGAGCGTCAAATTTGTTGAGGAAATAAAATATCTGGGAATCATTATTGGTAGAGGTAGAAACATGGATTCTCATCCAATATACATCAAAGAGAAACTTATGCCTCTTATACAGAAAATTAGACGACTCACCCGTTCTGAATGGGGACTCAAGCCAGATACTGGTATTAGAATATATAAGGGAGTAGTTGTTCCCACAGTGACTTATGCTGCTCCTGTTTGGTTCCAGCGAGGAAATGCCAAGAAAAATAGGAAAGTCACCAGCATCCAGCATGAAGCACTAACTGCAGGCATGGGAGCGTACAACTCCACCTCCACTATGGCATTATGCGCAATTGCAGGAACTCCTCCACTGGTGATTCATCTTAGAGAAGTGAATGCCCTATATGAAGCTAGAAATGGTAGAAATGTTACATATGGTGGACAAGAAATCAATGCCAAACTCGAGAATGCTGAAGGAAGAATCAAAGAAATCACTCTAGCACTATGGCAAGAGATGTGGGACAACTCCAACAAGGGCAGCTTAACCAGAGAGTTTATTTTTACAATTCAACATAGAGTCAGTACCTCTAAATGGTTTTACCCCACCACCAAATGTATTTGGATACTTACTGGCCATGGGCCATTTGCGGCCAAACTAAAAAGCCTAAACATCAGGAATGACGACAAGTGCAGCTGTGGTGAGATGGATACTGCCAAACACTTCCTAATGGAATGCCAAGAAGTATTCAAAGTCAGAATGGAACTGCTTGAGAAGCATAATATTGAAAGCTGGCCCACTCAGCTATCAGAATTTACCAAAGATGAAAAAACCTTTAAACTCCTGGAAGACTTCTGTGCCACCACCTTGAAAACCAAACTTGAATTGGATATTAATAGGTCTAAAGAAGAAAGAGAATCTGAGACTCAACGTGAGTCCATGGAAGAAGACTTCGATGAAAATATATCTACTGATTCAGATGAAACTGAAGTAGATTCTGAATCTAATTATGAAACAGAAGAGGATGAATCTTATTAACTTGGACTCACAAGAAATGGCACTGAAACTTACAGACCTATGCAGAATTCTGAAGACTCTTATGACAGTGATGTTCCTGATAGCGAAGAGCTGGCCAACATGGACTATATGGACTGGCTGAAGATGATCACTGGAAGATTCTGTGATCCAGAATGAGACACCCGCAGCATCTCGTCCTCGGACTCCTCAACTTACTCAGAAAATGGACCAATGGATGAAGTAACTGCGGAGGAACTAAATCATGAAATCCTCGCTGATTGGGGGCTTTGGGAAGAGGAGCTCAATGAATCTCAATAAAATATAAAATAACAACTAATCTCACTACCCCATATCATCCCATCTCTTCATACACACAAATTTATAAACTGGGGTCATCGAGGGGGGTCTGCGGATGACGCGCGGTCATCGTGCGTGTATGCCTCCACGTGGTTCCCCGTGGGCATGCGCTGAGCTGGCGGTTGTCTAGTCAATCCTCGAGATTGGCAATTCAATCGTGCTTGGCGTATGGCGAAAATACACGTGCCACCGTGATTCGAATTCCAATGGCTATGGTTCTTTACCTGTGTGGAATATTTCCGGGACGAGGCCATAGTATCGGAGGAATTGAATCTCGCGGGGTGGGCAGTAATCTTTCCAGGTCCAGGTTTTCCTTGGTAGTGGTTTCGAATGCGGATCGCTGGATGGTCGATAACTTGATTCGCGGTAACAGCGGTTTTTCGGGGGTGAGGATTCCGAGTTTTGTGGGTTTCTCGAAAATTTGCGATTCCCGGATGAATCGCCCGTGAAAAGACGTATGTACCATCGGTTTCAGTCCTAATGGAACTATCCAACCGGGGGAAGAAGTGTCGCGGGGGTCCCCTTCTCTCATGTCAGCATCAGCAAATATCTCTATCTAGCATCTAGCTAAAAGCAACTTAGGACGGCTGCGATATCTCTGGAGGTTCTCTCAGAGTTGCACTCGTCCTTCGTGGCGAGCGCCAAGTGGCCCAGTTTCTCGTCCTGCTAGGTGCAAGTAGCGGCGGTTCGAGTCGAACCGACCGTGAAACCAAGGGGCTGCCTCTGGCTCGCACCAGTCGGATTACATGTGCGCGTGTAATCTGGCTGACCTCGTCGAACGTTGTTCAGCGGGAGTCTCTTGTTCGAACGCGATAGGCTCCGTTCCAATGCGTTGTTCTGTGTTTGGTACGCAGAGCTACGCGTTTTATTTTGCTTAAGCGCGAAAAAGCAATGCGTATCGGACTTAGACGCAGGAACCTCTGTCCGCATCAACGGTCTGGGTTAACGGCTTATGCTATCCAATGTTGTAACCGGAAAGTAGCCACGGTGACATATCCGTTAAGATTAGTAACCCGTTCAGATGCTGACTGTCCAGCTAGGGATCGGGCGAAGCCAACTACCGTGTGCTGCGCCTGTGCACTGTTCAAAGTGTCATGGAAGACCTCTGTCGATCAAGAAGACCCTGACACGAGACACGTAGAGACCGGAGATGATGCAGCAGCCCGACTCCCATGAAGGAAGAGGGCGGCTAAAATGTAATGGTCACGGCTACACGATTTTCGTCCGTACTCTCGCCGCTGCGACACTAAAGCGGGTCTGTGCTCGTCAGGCCGCGGTCGTCTGGCT
>JAPYYZ010007630.1:0-16544 GCA_030522705.1 Eretmocerus eremicus
GCTTTCTCCTGGACAACTCCAAGGAACTCGGTAATCATTCATTTGTTTCCACAGCCATACCGTAAATCAGGGCTACTTTGGCCGCCACAAAGTGGGGCTACTTTGGTCCATTTTGAGGAGAGATTTATTTTGTTATGGTGAGAAGAATCCTAGGATAGTATTCTAGCTGCTCCCGATTTCATTCTCAACATCTTCAGAGATGATTTAGCGCACTATAAGGAGACTTGGATACTGCTGGGGTTACCTAAACCACTCTGAATGTCGACCTCGAAAATTTTTGCCCGCCTTCACGAAGAGATTGCTTCCAATAATCACTCAATGGCATTCATTACAGTTATGTAGTTGACGATATCTTTAGACAGAAGATCCGAATATTCTGGTCACCGGCTATTTTATCAATCAATGTTACATAATAGACTTTTTCTGACAATAGGCAGTTTTTTCAAAAAATTATAAAGATAACAGATTCTGAACTGAATTCTTTGTAATTGGAATCTGACTCAAAATATCTCAATTATACCTACAATTAATGCATCTCGAACGTCAATCAAAAAGTTTCAAAATGAATTTAGCCATGTGAAATTTGGATGCCTTGTTTGCAAACTATGGCAATCTAAAGAGCAAATCTGCACTTTCCTTTGATTTTTAATCCCGAATTCTCGTCTGTAAATGATATTTTCAATGTCTTCAGTGAGTTTGAAATCAGCTTCCATAAGAAACACATCGAGACGAGTCTTGGCTCATTTCCAAGCTCTAAGTACTTTCGAGTACTGCAAAAATATTTTCCATGAAATAATCTGGCTCAAATGAGGAGGTAGAGGAAAAGGGTGGGCTCAAGTAGCGCCTATTCTGGGATCCACCTATTTTTCGACTTTGACCAGACAACCCCCGGGAGGAGAATTCAACCACGTGGTTAAAATTCAACCAACTGGTTGAATCGATATTTCAACCACTGGTTAAATATTGGTTGAATTTTCAACCCGGTGGTTGGAATTCAGCCGGGTGGTTGAAATTCCAACCGGGTGGTCGAATTTTAACTGGGTGGTTGGATTTTCCACATGACGACTCTTTTAGGTGCAATTTTGGTGTTCCGTCCCCTCACCGCTTCAGAAACTTCGACATTGAGTTGGTTCGAGAGTTCTCTGCGTAGATCTTGGATGGAATAAAAGGCACTATCGCAATAATTTGCATTCAGTTTGCGTAACACTCGTGAAAAGTTTTTTTTTTACTCGATAATGATCCCCAGGGTCTAGAGCTTTCTCAACTTCTGAACAGTCGGTTGAAGTTTGGGTCCGGGATTTCTTACAGTGTACTTTGTAAGAGTCTCAGTCACGCCCGACGTACAAAGCTACAGAGCCTCGAAGTCGTTGAGTTGACCACAGTAGCCCCGATTTATAGTATGAAAATTCAATTATTTAGTTCTGCTACATTATTCATCTCTAACTTGCAGACATCCCGAAGAATATTGCCGCCAGTACGCAAGAGAGCGGGATCCAACAATTTGGAGGTCATTTCCGAACTCATCGAGGATCGATGGTGAATACATTTGCAAAGTGACTTCTCCCACTGATTCGAGGGAAACGAAGGTTTACATCCACATTCACGGTTGGTTGAAGCTTGATTCTGTCGATCCGCTGTGGCTGACCATGATTGACTGATGCCAATGTGCTATTTCGATTACAGATCCAAGTGTGAAATTTGTCAACCTGACATCTCCGAGAGATCACTTTAGACTACTTAAAGGAGATCCAGTGCTGTTCCTTGCAAACGTGCGCGGATATCCAAATCCGAAACTGACATGGTAAGATGAATATTTTAAGCTTCTCGCAATTTTTCACACAAGCTCACAAATTAGCTGAAAAAAAATCATGGTTCTGTTAGGTTCAATCCAGACGGTACGGAAGTCAAGAACAGTCCTCAAATGATAATAAAAGACTATCCCACAAAAACGACTTTAAACATTACAAAAGTCAGACTACACCCTTCAGGCTATGAATGAAGCAGAAGAGAAAAAAATCACCTTCACTCTAGAAGTTTTCGGTAAATTTTCCTCGATATAGACCTGAACATTTGAACACATCAAAATTGAATGAATATTGTTCAATTCTAGATAAGCCTCTGACTTTCGTAAATGTCAAATCTTACTATGGTTTGAACGAGTTGGCAACATTTAGGTGCGATGTTCAAGGCTATCCATTATCCAACATTTCATGGGTGTACACCAAGTGCTCAGATCTTCTATCTTTGGCAGACTGCGAAAAAGTGGAATTGCAGGTAAGATCTCATCATAAATCTGCGTTTGCAGACGAATCTGGGCGGGAATAAGCTTAATTTCATGAATGTACCATTGTTATACGATACAAAAGTTTTGAATAAAATACTAGGATATATAGTGCTAATGACACATCATCTCTAACTGCAGGAATCCACAACGGTAACTCAACTGTCACTGACTCACCAATTGGGCGTAGTGAATACAACTGTAGACAAGTCTGGCAAAATCAACTGTACTGCATGCAATGTGGTCGGATGCGACTTTGCTGAACAAAATATTCTAATTTCAGGTGAGAGGTGTATTGAATAAATATTGTTGACTCCGCGGGACCGAACAAGTCTCTTTTTTCAAATCTTGGTAAATCTAGTCAAAAATATGTATGGCAATTGAAAACTTTCCAATTTTACTCGCTCGGAAAGCAAAACATGATACGTATGGACAATCATCAACCATAATGGAATAAGTCAGTTTTTGACGTTCAAAGAATCAAGTTGGTTCCTTCGAATCAGGTGGATCTAATTACCATATATTGGTTGGATATTTTTGCCATCATAGTAATTCATTTGTCTGTTCGTTTGTCTGTTATAAGACTAAAAAAAAATTGCCCAATGAATACAAACAGCTTTGGATTCCTCAGCTTCTAGTGAACTAAGGCGATTTTTTAAATTTAGGATTAGATTTATTGTACCATGGTTTCCAACCATCTACATACCGAGGTTCTTAGTAAGACATCAGGAACGAATAAAACTGATATCTCATTTGGAACCAACATGTTATCGATCGATATTCACCTCTCGCGGAATTTGTCAGATTCCTTCAAACGAAAACCTTTTAATACAACATCGCAATCATCTGAGGCTTGCAGGTCTTGCATACAGCGCAATCCAATTCGGTCTATAGTGTTTCAAGATCAGCGAATCTGTAACTAACTTAGTATCGAACTTATTGTTAGTTCGCTTGGATCGATCTCTAAACATCAATAGGACTCGTCTTGTACCTCATATGTTATAAGATATCGTTGCAATTTACTGATAAACCTGAAAGTATGAATCCATTGTTTATCTTTCACAATGCCTAGATGGAGTGACAGATTTTCCTTTTGGAACCATCACTCCTACGGAACGTATAGCGGAAGGGGACGAGGTAAACGTTACCTGCACAGCTTCAAGATATAACTACACATCAGTCCAGTGGCTCGGTCCCGATCAAAGGCTCATGGAAACATCTGGTAAGCAATACCACCTTTGTATCATATTGAATGCCAGTATTACATAAAATTTTGAAACATTGATCAAAATACTTTTGCTATGTACATCTTCAGTCATTTAGAATTTTCTTCGATATTTTAGGTATGATCAGGATCACGTACGAAACAACAGAATTTACTCATCGGGTCATTCTTACCATCACTAACGTAAAAAAAACAGATTCGGGAGACTACTACTGTGAAGCTATCACCGAGGGCGAGTCAAAAGGGCGAGAAACATACACCCTCTTTGTTGAAGGTACCTGAATCATGATCACTCATGGATTGCTTTGATGTTTTGGACTCACATCGCTAAGAGTTAAGGGAACAACATCCATGTTATATTTTGCTCTGTCTGAAATTTGATTGGTTTCCAGATTCTCAGCCTCCGCAATTCATCAACGTCAATCTCAACAGAAGTGAAACAACAATTTCCGAAGCAGATTCTCACAACTCAATAGATCTAAGATGTGAAGTTTCTGGAATGCCTAAGCCAACTGTCATGTGGTACAAGGTGATGAGAAAATATGCAATTTCACCGAGAATCTCCGAATATAACTGGTCATCACATTATTCCTTCAATTCTTACAGAACGATCAACTACTGGAGTTCAAAGAGCACCAATTCAACTTCATTGATGATAACCAACGCTTGATCATACAATATTTGATGGAGAAAGATAGTGGCAGATACTCGTGTGTGGCGGAGAATCGATTGGGAAAAATATACGAATATCAAGATTTTATCGTCAAAGGTGATAGAAAATTGTCACTTACAATGTAATGAGGCCGTCTGGATAGAGCTCGAAAGAGCAGGTGCCAAGACGTAAAACTAAAAAATTAAGTTTTTTTTACAATGTAATGAGATTGCTCTGAATGAAGAGCAAGTGTCAAAAAGGAATAATTCTAATCGCAGGTCCGGAGATAGCCAAAGAGTGGATAGCGAGCATTGCCACGCTACTTCTAATACTCGTCATCCTATTGATTTACTTCTGCATCAGAGTGCGCAAAGAAAAAGTAAGTTGGACTTGGAAGTTGGGATTTATCCATATATTTTGGCGCAACATCAAAATTCAAAACACCCAATCCTTCACATTTTTTCTGCAAATTCAGGCAATGAGGAAGCAGATGATTTTGGAGGCTGGTTTGATGCATTTTGAAGAAGGAGCTCTCGACTGTATAAACCCTGAACTGACAATCGACGACCAAGCGGAGCTTCTACCTTACGATAGGCGATGGGAGTTTCCGAGGGATTGCCTCAAGCTAGGTAAGTACCTAATCGCACACAAAGCATCCAAGACCCTTCTTTTGCTTGATTGTTCCGTATTTCCTAGCCGTGGTTTCTTCAATTTTTCTCTCATTTGAATGGTTGCCCGGGGCAACGTAAGATTTCAACTTCTCGATAGGCTCATGTGTGCTCTCATCTTTTTATAATTTCGTAGTCCATTCAGAATTTGAGGTTTCTCGCTGGTTCAGCAAATTTCAGAAAGTTCTCGAGAAAGTTCTTCAAGGCAAGTGGAGTACTTTCGTAGATAAGATCAGAGTCCTGAGCGAAGATGTTTCTTTCTAGCAAAAGTTTTGGGCTTCTCTCACTCGAGAGGTTTTGAAAAAAGAGTATACAAATTAGAACAACGTTAAAAGTGCAGGAGGAAACGCGAGAAACGGCTGCCTCATTTGCTTGAAATGAGAGGGGAGCCACAGAGGTTTCTTGAAAAAAAGCTTGCAAAGTCTAATAAAGCATTTCAAGTACGGGAATCCCTCGATGTATGCAGTTTTGATTCACGCGGTTTTTGAAGATATACCATTTCCTAGTTATCCCCGATTCGTCCTTGATTATCCGCGGTTTATGATTAGAACACGGATAAGAAAAGCTCATCATTTCAAATGTATTTTAGACGTTGGATTCATCATTTTCATCTCAGTTGTGATACCAGATCCAACTGCATAGTGACGAAGATTAGTTTTTGAATTAATGATTCATAAAAAGTCTCGTGGCCATCGGTTCAGAAGCTAATAGAACTCCTAGTACGTTCTCTATTACAGATCTCCATGGTGCACATGCTTTGCTTTGCTTAACCTCTTGAACAAAATTCTAAATTCAACACTTCCACGAAACTATTGAGAAAGTAATAGCTAATGATCCCATTATGAGTCAAAATTGGAAAATGAGTCAAAAAATGACGCCATCCTTATAAAGAGATGTAGACCTTATTAGACGTACGTACGGGACCATTTTAGGTGACAAAGTTTCTGGAAAAAAATCTATTGTGATATCATAATTATATAGTTGGCATTTACATGTGATCTGCAGAGAGTACAAAGTCCATCACAAGTATGTGTTGTCTTTTGATTTATTTCCACGAATGTCTATACTTTCGACCAGAAAATGGCCAGAGCTGGGACGAGTCACTCCACTTCCCACATCAGATCTATATCTCGTTATTCGCGGTGTTGGTGTCCGGGGTACCCCTTGGTACCGATTGGTCGCGAATACCGAGGGATTCCTAATGCCGAAGACCCGCGTAAACTAGATACAAAAAAATGTCAAAGAGCTCTTTAGAAACGTTCACGAGATTTTCTGCTGTTCATGGCGAGAGTGAATCTTGATGGATAGGAAAAATTCAAGTGTACATGTCAAGTATCACAAAAGTCGAATGAGCATAAAAACTCGCATTTTGACAGGTAAGCAGTTAGGAAGCGGAGCTTTTGGCGTCGTTATGAAAGCCGAGGCTCGAGGAATAATCGCCGAGGAGTCCGCAACGACTGTGGCTGTGAAAATGGTGCGCAGAAACGCGGAGCCGGCCTACCTTCGTGCTCTTGCTAGCGAACTCAAAATCATGGTACATCTGGGCAAGCATCTAAACGTCGTCAATCTGCTTGGCGCCTGCACCAACAACATCGCCAAGCGTGAGTGTACAAGTGTACCTATCGAGAGGCCCGAAACATTTTTGTCACACGAAGTGTATTCTATAATTTGTTAATGTGGATGTTTCAGGAGAGCTTCTAGTTATTGTAGAGTACTGCCGTTTTGGTAATCTGCACAACTACTTACTGCGTCACAGAGAAAACTTTATCAATCAAGTGGACCCTGCAACGGGCAAACTGGATCCCACCATTGGCAGAGATCTAATTCACAGACTGTCTTGCGTTAGCAGTAATATGAGGTACGTTAAAACCCATCTACTTAAAAATGGTGTTGACTAAAAGATGACCACCACAATCTATATTAATACTCTGCATATACCAGTAGAAAATATATGACACGTAGAGGAAATTCTCACAATTAACCATTGGTAGCTTGGTAATTTTGGTGCTAATGATTAACATTATCTCTTCTACTCGTGATTAACTAAATCTGTATGAAAGACAACAGAAAACGAATCATGTGTGCAACTGTTTGAGTTTCGATGAGAGCAAACAAAGCCGCTGAATTAATCATACCGCTGATGGAAAACAAACTCGCGCTCGGAAGAAGCGAATTTTAATTAACGGAGAAAGGATATATAGATGGATAGAGCCAACAAGGTTTCAATTTAACGCTTATGGTGGGCAATACGAATAGATCTCACATTTCAATTGTTTCAATAACCAGAAATATCTGTCCATGTTATTAACTTATTCGCTACTCTAGTATCAGTCCAGAATATTAGAGTCTATGCATGATAATGTGGGTATTGAGTTAGAACTGGATAACCCTGAATCTGTGCTGATCAATGGTAAAGCTTTATCTAAGAATATCCAAAAGATAACAGCAGAAGTCACGCAAATGACCTAATCCCAATCAGGAGAAGAGGTGCAACCTAAAATTGCTGTTTAGACAAGGATCTAATATCTGGCTATAGTGTTGGGCGCATGGGTGCTGGCTGTGGCTAACCGACTACCTCTTCTTGTTTTGTCTGGCGCGCCCCGCAGGGTAAAATACGCGGCATTGTCGTTTTCTCGCAGCCTCGATGCCAATCAGACGACAATGACGACCGAGTGCAACGGTAGCCTCGCCGGAGGCACCGCTTACGATAATAGCGAAACCGTGCACTTCCACGCCGATACGCAGGACCTGACGGGTCTGCCCGACGGTGGAAATCACGTAATAAGCAGCGGCGAATCTCAGCCGGGATGGAGGTCAAACTACCGGGGCGACTACAAGGACAGACACACGAGGCCCGTTTGCACCCAGGATCTGCTCTCGTGGGCATTCCAGGTGGCAAGGGGTATGGAGTATCTGTCGCATAGGAAGGTAAGAATCGTTATTGATTACAGGGTGATATCGTTGATGACAATTTTGCTTTGATGGAGGATTTCGCTGGACTGCGCGAGATCGATTCATGAGATTTTTGCCGCATTTGAGAACCACTCTAATATTACTCTGATACGTAGCTTCTGAGCTTTTTTCTCAACACCTTCGATTCAAAAGAGTTTTTTCGAGAGAATTTTTTGCAATCATATCGAAGTCACGAAATCGACTTATATCGAAGAACAGTAAAATGATGCAATTGGACTTGAAACAGGAGGACACTTCATTACAAACAGAATCTCTTAGAACAAGATAGCAAAGAAAATCCTTGATTTGATCTCGATTGTTTTTTTTTTTTTTTTTTTTATATAATGCCTTTATTGAATCTCAAAGATTATAAAGCAGATATGCACATATAGTGAACACATCACATGATGATATAATTAAATTCACAATCAAGATAAGTCTAGTTTCACAATTAAACTTAATACGACACCTTGCGTTTGCTCTCAACTATATTCGTGAGCTACTGTTCTTGAGCTACGAGTGAACTAAATTACAAATGGTTACAGTGGGATTTGCGAGAAGGACGAAGCTTGCTAAAGGGAGATTCAAAGAATTTCTCCTTAGTTCTTTAAGAAATCCAATGCGTTGTTCGGCATATAGCGGGCATTGCCAGAAAATATGTTCAATATCTTGGATTTCATTACCACACTCGCAATTTTGATGTTCTATATAGCCTTTGCGAGCGAAAGAGAATGCCAATCTGTAGTGATTGGACCTTGTCCTATTGACTGTAGTCAAAATTTCTCGAGGGAGATTGAACTTTCTGAATCATGGCTTAGCCTTCCTATTATGGTAATTTTTGAAGAAAACTTTACCTTTAAACGAGGACTCGGACTCAATCACATCAAAAGTTCTTGATCTACATTCTACTTGAATGTGTTCCGAAAAATCAGTGAATGGAATAAGGATTGTTTCGTCTGGTGACATTGTGGAGGCTGAATTGGCAAGTTCGTCTGCTCTCTCATTATCAGTAATGCCGCGATGGGAGGGTATCCAGATAAATTAAAATGAGCGACTGATTGGGAGAAGTCATTTTGAATCGCAAAACTTTATCTTTTATTCCTAGGATATAGCGATTAAGCTTAATATTGAGTTCGCTACTCCGCAGTGAAAGAAGTGCACTAACAAGGGGAAACCAAGACCTCCGGGTGACTAATCTTGACCAAAATTTTTTTACAGACTCGTACCACCTAGAATGTGAAGAATCTAGAGTATCTCCTGCCAATGGGCACTCTGTTCCAAGATACAGCTATTGACATTAGCATTGCTAGTATACCTATATATGTGGCTTTTTGATACGGGCCTTTATGGGCAATGCTAATGTCTATAGCTGTATGTTGAAACAGAGTGCCCATTGGCAGGAGATACTCTAGATTCTTCATATGCTAGGTGGTACGAGTCTGTGAAAAAATTTTGGTCAAGATTGGTCACCCGGAGGTCTTGGTCCCCCCTTGTAAGTAAATAACTGAAAATGAGTGAATTTTGAGACAAGTTCTGTAAGGCAAGATCTACTGCATCTCGAATAGCTGCGCACTCTGCTGTGTACACGGAGGTCTCCTGAATCATACTATTCACTTTCTGTACATTCAAACGTGGACAATAGCAAGCACTTCCGACTGACAGAGAGGAGTGTGATTTACTCCCGTCGGTGAAAATCCCATAAGCATTCAGTTGGTCGTGCAAGCATTCGATTTTAACATTCAGTTGATCGATAGATTTCAAGGCCAAGCCGAACTCAATATCTACATCACGTGATGCTTTCACTGACTTGTAGTCATACTTGATCTCGATGCTAGCTACAACTAATTTCAAGTGAAAATTCATTCATTTTGACCGATTATGACTTTTTCTACGTGTTCCTGCTTTTTAATTCTCGAAAACATTTTCAATCCGTCCTTATATCAACCCTGACCCATCAAGCCGACTCTTCCGGCCTTGAAAAATTCGGCTCGAAATTCGGGTTTCTCTCAAAACCAAACATCCAACTAGTCGTTACTATGGTTAGCCATAACGATTATCAGGTCTTAGAAAATACTTTGCATTCAAAATTAACACGAACATATTGCTTCTAACGTCCAACGCATTTAAAAAATTCCACGCGAAAGTTACCAATTCTTCAACGATTGTCAAAAGTTAGTGTCTCTAGCTGTACTCCGAGTTGACATGTCAAATTCCTCGATCTTGATCCCCACGATCGCAGCATGGAAACAGGTCAGAAAATTCAAGTGATCTTGAAATCGACCATCAAACCCATAGCTCCTTTTTATCTATTTTTGAATGAAATCCAAAAACGATCTATACTCATCCAGAACTAAGAGCCAACTCTGATTTTGGAATGATGGAGAAGTGAAGGAGATATTATTACATTCGCGATGGGTTTTACATACATTCAAAGAGAATCATGTTGACCTTTCGATGAAAACTTCTTGTAGAGAAAGATGTTTCTACGCGCCAGCAAGGCGCTGCCGCGCTTTTTGGTATCACGCATGAAAAAAATATATCTGGCATTCCCGTGTATAGCAATGCTTGCTCTTGATAAGAGTGCCAATATTCCAATCAACAAGCAATTAGGTCTCTTGTTTGAACACATGCGTAGCAAATGTGCGCTAACGAACGCAGGGCTCTTGAGAATTCGAGTATCGCTCGTTTTTCCGAACGATTGGCTACGTTGATTGGCTTGAACCATGTATCGTGGCTTGGACATGTTGAATGCTTTATTGATTGTTCTACTGATTGATTCTCATTTTGAACTCCACACTCCATCGAATTTCGATTGATCTTGATTCGGATTTCCAAGCACTACGATTTATTGGACAAAGAGATAACCCATCTGTAACGATTTATTCGATTTTAATTGCAAATCATTTGCAACAATTTGTGAAAACCTTGTTCATTGCATAAGATATCCAAAGAATTCGCGTACTTTTGTGAACGTTTGAGAAAATTTTTCCCATCAAACCTCCGTTACACTCGAAAAACAGGATGGAAAAATAACCCCTCTCCAATTGTCTTTCATTTTCCTCCTTTCATTTCTCTCCTTGGATAAGTAACTCATGAATGACACATTTTCAACCAAAAGAAATCTTTAATCGAAGATCGAATTTAGATCTCGAAGTGAAATAGTGGCTTGCAGATGCAATCTGAGCATTTACACGAGCATTTACACTTTTTTTTAGGTGTTGCATGGTGACTTGGCGGCAAGAAATATTTTGCTCGCGGAAAACAACGTCGTCAAAATCTGCGACTTTGGTCTTGCCAAGACCATGTACAAAGATGACAATTATCAGAAGAAGAGCGACGGACCCGTTCCCATCAAATGGATGGCCATAGAGTCGATAAGGGATCGAGTGTTCTCAACCCAGTCGGACGTCTGGTCTTTCGGCATAGTCCTATGGGAATTTTTCACTCTGGCAAAGACACCTTATCCGGGCATGGAGGCTGAAAAACAGTATCAGAGGCTCGTCGAGGGCTATCGAATGGAACAGCCCAAATATGCGACCGATGATATGTGAGTAAATCCTTATCGCGTAATAAAACCATTATGCTTTTATGAAACACGTGGCCAGAATGAAGTGGGTCGTGGGAAATTGTTCGTAGGGCAGAAATTTCGTATACCGTAGAGGCAGTAATCATTTTTAAAAACTGCGATTTCCCTGACTCTTGTTCCAATTAACATTCATAATAGTACATTTTGATACAAGGGCGTAAAAACCTTGTTTCGCAACCGAGTGATAGGTTTCTGTCCCGAGTTGGTGGCAAGGGTCGGAATTATCACGCGCAAGGATGCAAAAAATATATCTTACCCACGTGTACCGACCTATATTTTTTGGCAATCTGAGTGAAAGTTGCCAGCCTGTGCGAAAACTCAACTTTCACGCACAGAGAGTGTCAAAAATATAATTAGATGTAATCTTTCTCAGGTTGATTTTGGCCTGAATAAACAACATCTAATTGACTCATCCGAACGATTTACCGATCCTTGTTTGTTCAAGGTTAACACTTGAGTGAACAAAATTATACATATATCCAGAAATAGAATTAACGTGAAATTGTCTACCTCGACAGATACGAGATCATGCTTTTGTGTTGGAGATCTAGTCCAACGCTGAGGCCCACTTTTGACGAACTGGTTGAAAGTATAGGTGAACTTTTGGAAGAGGGCGTGAAAACGGTACGGACTATTCATATACGTATTAAATTTATATAAAGTGGTGAAAGAATCGCACCAAATAATTTGACCTCAAATGAAGTTCGAATTTGAAAATTGAACGTAAATTATTCGCATTGACACGTGCAGCATTACGTTGAACTGAACACCCCGTACATGGACATGAACACCATGAACCTGCAAGATGGCAAGAACGACTACCTGCAAATGATGTCGGCGCCGGATCACGCTAATCTCGCCTCGCCCAACCACGAATTCATGGACGATCCGACAAACCCATCCGACTCTGCTTATCTGAGCATGAACAGTCCTCTCGAGGAGCCCGGCGACAGAATAAGATTCCGCTTTCCCAGCTCGCCAGCGCCAACTTTCGGTAATTACAAAATATTTTTCACTCTACTTCGTGCTGGATAACAAACCGATTACTCACCCACGCAAAGGTATGGGGATGATGAAAAGCTTATATAAAATCAGCGCGTGACAGCGAAGCGAGTTCAGGAGGGTGTTCTTGATGGTCTAGTTCAGCAGATAGATCCCATTTCTTCGTAAGCTCTTCGGTTGAATGGCAATCTTACGTAATGTGCACAGACTGCGGCGCTCAAGACCTTATTTGACTTTTCTTTTTCTTTGCCCATCCTGTTATCCTCGTGGGATATTGATGAGTATTGAACGCTGAATTAAACGTCAATTACTCATCGGATACTACGGGCAGCCTTCGTATTTCAAATTCAGCGAAGTAATAGCGGTTGACGTGAAACAACTTTTGAAAGACACGGTACCCGTTATCCATTTATTTAAACGCCTGCGCTCACAATAAAGATACATTTATGTGTTCTTATTTCGTCACAGAAAACATTTTACCTTAGACACTAAAAATATACTTGTCGGTTGTAATTTTGATAATAATTCTGACTTTTGACTCTTCTCGCCTCAAGAAAAATCTCTCATTTTTTCATCCATTTTAGGAAATAGAGATTTATTCACAAGTCAATTTTCGGAAAATTGTTCCATTGTTCAAAGTAAACGCATGAATTTAAAAGAAATACAGTTCTCGATCAAGCCTTTAGTGCTCGTCAGGGTCAACTTGTGCTTATGAAGGGCATGTCGTAGGCGTGCAGCGTGTGCGACGTGACCGCGCGGTCTACTTTGTAATAATAAAATGGAGTTTATAGGAAAGAGGACACAACTATACGAAGAAATTAAGGGAAAGACAAATCTAATTCCGCCGATTGCCGGAATTTCTAAGCTAGATTCACAAAAAAATGTGCACAAAGTTTGCGAGTTGAGTAGCTCCTGTCTCGAACATGGACTGCTTGCGCGGCCGCTAATAGACTTGCAAACTTTGTGCACATTTTTTGCGAAAACGATTGCACTTACCGACTTCCATAATTACACTGTAGTCAATTTTGGTCAAAAACTTCAACCAGTGGTTGAAGTTGATTTTCAACCACTTGGTTGAAGTTTTCTTCCAACCACTGGTTGAAATTTCCCCCACGTGGTTGAACGAGTGGTTGACACTTTCGGTTGAATTCTCAACCACCTTTTTACAGTGTAGCTTCGAAAAACTTCGGGAATCGCTGGGATTAGATTCTTAGTCGACGAATCTGGTCAGATCACTGATAATAATCATGGATAATAATTTTACAACATCCATACAAACAATTTTTTTGCACGGCACAAGTAATTTACCCATTAACATCACAAAAATCCGGAAGTATAACAAGGCAGAAGTTACGACGAGCATTTCAATCAAGAAGATTTCCATTTTCTACATCAACAACTGTATGTAGCTGTATTCCTGCGAAAAATGTTTCACGCTCTTTCCAGGCAAAACCTTTCGCGCAGACCTTTCTCAGATACTTCTAAATGATCTTGCCAATATTTTCTCTCGGTAATAGTAATTCGATGATGCCTTTCTAATCTCTTTCATCTTTTCCAATCTCACGAGCCATAGCCCATCCACCCACTCCGTCTAAAAATTATCCCACCTCTCATCAGCGTACGAAACGGGCCTCGCAATCCCCACAAAAATCTCCCCACACACTATCAGCCTCTTCAAAGAAATTAATCAAAAACCTCCCCACAGCAAAAGCAATGGTATCAGAAAAGGAGGACGCGCCGATGTTGAAGAGGGTGTCCTCGGCGTCGAGGGACGAGCCCGAGGAGGACGACGACAACTACCTGAAGCCCATAGACGTCAAAAAGAGGCGCGAGGAGTTCATGAAGCATCGCGAGACGGAAAAAGTGCGCCAGCGAGAGTTGAGCACGAGGAGCTCGATCGCGGCAAACGAGAGGGACTCGGGCTACTGCAACACTCCCAAGGGTCTCGATTTCGTGGACGCAAAAGTCGACGCGGAGAATCAGCGAAACGCCGGAAATCGATTCTGGGGCGTTACCATAGACGAGCACGAGACCAACCAAGCTCGGAATAATTATGTGAACCTGCAGCGGGCAAAGGAAAATGAAATGCCGCAGCAGCAGAAGACAGACGTGCCGGACAGTTTCATGAATCCCAGCTACATTTTCGTGGAGGCAAAGAAGCCCGAACCGACTATCGTGTGATTAATGACTGATGAGCGCGGGTGGCGAGGGTGAGAGGAAACGGAAGCGAGCCTTATCTTGTTTGGTGGAATTTGTGCGACGAGTGGCTCGTGAGTGAATGCGTGTGTGGTTCTAAACTCACTGCCTATATTTCAGCATTTTATCGCAAAGTGTATGATGATGCGACGTGGATTTTTTGAGCGACAGTCTCGACTCGGTAGCGCGACTGCATTTTTTTCAAGTGCCATTCCTGATGAGATAATTTGACTCGGAGCGCCGCCCAATCAGATACCTGAGAGTGAATCGAACATAGTGTGCTTTATATAGTATAGGGACTCGATGGGCTCAACGTCAATTGTTGGACTTACTCAACCATCAAGTGATATCGTATCATTAAGCTGTACAAATTGTGAATAGTAATTAGTCCCAGTTATTAGAAGGAGGAGCTGCTTGCGGCTCAACAAAACACTTTTAAAATCAAATGATGATCTCGAAATCGATACAAGAAAATTGGACCAAGGAATCGATAAAACCTGAATTTCTGTTTTGTAAGCTTCAATCAAATTAATATATGACTCAGTTCAGTGACCAATAATAATACATTACGATACAAAGGCGAAAAATAGGTCTTACGCCCGTGTATCGAACTATATTTTCTGACAATCTGTGAGTGAAAGTTGCCCAACTTTTACGCACAGAATGCCCAGAAAACAATTTTAAGATTATTATTCACAGAGATTCCTGCAATGGAAGAATATTGATCAAATGAAGCTCAAATACTCTTTAATCTTGTTTAGAAAATGCAAAATACTCGATCAAATGAGCTTCTTGGGGTATATGTCTACAGCTTTATAATTTCTCAAGATCAGCACTTTATCTTGTACTAATTTTTTTTACAAAAATATTTATTCTGATAGTTGTATTAGGAACCATCTATATTTTGAAGATGGATTTTTTTATCCTTGACTAGTTTGGACATTCTCCTAAAAATTAAAAAGAATTAGCCATGTTCACTCAGCCGAAACTTTGTCAAAAATGTTGGATACACGCTTTCGGACAATCAGATCTCGCAAAATGTGACCAACTGTTGTCGTACAATTGGAAAATCCTACTCAATTCATACTCTACCATAAATGTAATTAAGCGTGTACTCATTTGATTTCGTGTGATCATGATCCGCATGAAACTTAGACAGGAGATTTACAAAAAGATTTACTTGACATTCAATGAAATGATTCTATGCCAAAGAATATCTCACCAGTTCGAATTTTTTTCATCAACATGTACAATTTTCATACTTGATCTAAATTGATTCCACTCAACCACCTTTGCTCGCTAATTGATTGCCTTGATGTCGAATAAAACTTGATACTAAGAAATTCATTTTCATCCAAGACGACAATCGTCGTGGCTCACGACAACGAATGACAGTCTCGAATCAAGATGGTGCAAGAAGTCCATTTATTACTCCAGAATATACATCACAGAGAATCCCGCGATTCAAAAAATTGAGAAAGGTAAAATGTCTATTTTCTTGAAACGCTGTACTCTTTCAGATGTTTATCATGAATGAATGGGACATTCAGCACATCTATATACATTGCTTTACGGTAGAAGCACATACACCTATGTTAGTCAAATTTATTATCGAATCATATTTTGTACTTGTTGAATAAAATATTTTTATTGTCCAACTGATATTTTGATCAATACATCATCATCAGACTGACAATCTTACTTGAAGTTGATATGTTGTTCATTTCGACTTGAGCGAATGCCGATATAGTTATCACAATATTCCTATGATTATTCATGTACTTACTCGATTGACGATCAGACTTTTTAATGCCTTGATTTATCAATCATCAACAATGTCATCGTTGATTCGGATCGAGTAGGGCACATCATAGTTTTTCGTGTCGTTCGGTATTCTTCGACCATGATCTATGAGACTTTTTACGTATTCTCTTCTGTGTTTGGCCCACCTAAAATAAATCAGATTAAATTTGAAATCGTTA
>JAPYYZ010007636.1:0-12977 GCA_030522705.1 Eretmocerus eremicus
AGCACGAGAGCAACCTGCTACGTTTTGTGATTTCACGGAAAGACCTCGCACATTAATACGAGAGTGAAGAACCGTGGGTTCATCCACGCAGTAAAATCGATGTTTTTGCAATATCTTGGAGCCGAATATCACTCTGAGTCACATTCTCAGTTCTTCGAGAAAATTTGAATGGATGAGCTAAAAGTAGAGATTCACAACATTGAAAGGAGTTTTATGCATGATGCTGACTCCTCTTCATGCAGCTTAGCGATATTTTAGTATTCTTGATTCATAAAAAGAATCATTTTGACATCTCACTCATTGGTAAAAATGTATACAATTAACCCAGCTAATTCTACTTTGAGCAAAATCTATAGTAAATGATCCTTTTGAGGATAATTGAAAATCTCTAGCGTAAATAATACGATGATTCTGTGAATGAACGACCTGTACTGCCGAAAGAAACTCTTGAAAACCAAGGTTGGATATTTTATATAAATTTTCACGTAAGATCCCGCTTAGCATCTTTAAATGAAAATCTTTAACAAATTCCCCGTAGATTTATCTTGAAGTCCCACCTGTATTTCCACGTCAAAATTTTCGTACTCTTTTCCACGTGGATCTTTTCAATAGGAATCTAACTTATATTCGTCAAAAATTTGGTCAATTGTATTCATTCTAAAGCTCTAACTACCGACTCAGATTTGCATTTGGTCGGTATCCGTCATTGAACCGAAAAGAGTATCGCTTTGGGTTCGCAATTGGAGTGGGGTGGTGCATCATCGGGTGAAGTGGTGGTGGAGGTGCCAGGGATGCCGAGAATAATACTCGCACAATACTCAAGTCTCGACGATCCTCTCTCCTCATTTTTTACTTTCAAAAATCATGACGAAGCTCATTCGTTTGATTCGCGCGGGAATTCCTCACGCTAGCGTGGAGAGTGAAGTGATTGTGAAGGGAAAAAAATAAGAAAGGTTTCCTTCAGAATTTCGATAAATAAGGAAGATCCCTCAACTCCAACCGCAGATTGCAGGTGCGCAGATTTTTGGAGGATGTTAAAATTCAAGATTGATTGTGGCAAACTCAGTAAATGTGTCAGTTTACTTCGCTCAAACATTCATATAATTGAACTTGAAGCTTCCTACTTCAAAATTGTTCATAATATCATATATTTAGCATTCAAGTAAATATTTGAATTAAATTATAGTCGATTATAGCATTTTCAACAGCTGTAGACAAAACTTCTCGCAAAATTGCACAATTCATCACCAGAATGTACATCCAATTTCACACTAGTAAGACATTTTTAGCGCTACTGCATACGCACAGGATTTTGTATAAAAGTTACACCGACAGAAGAGGCAACCTTGAGACGACCGACATTTGGTCAATATTTTGAAAAAGAACAATCGATACTGAAAGAAATTTCCACCCTTAATTTTTACACAGAAGCATATAGAGTTGACTTCAATCAATCCTGATATATCGTGTCAGAGAAAATATTCAGAAATTCTTTGTTCTTGGTCAGCACGGAAATATCGAAGGTACTTGGCTTATAAATGTGAGAAAATCAAGATGCAAGGGCCCAAAGCAGACTCATTTTTCACGGAGCGAGGTTGGATTCGGCATTCAATTTCGTGCGAGCACGATTTGTGGAGGAGCATCGAGCGAACCACTAACTAATTCGGCTCACCTCTGCATTTATATTGCATATTATATCGGTTATTTCGAGGCACGGGTGCATCCCGCAGATCAAGGTCCGGCACATCTTTCTTTCTTTCTTCCTTCGTGTGAAATGAATGAGATCCCAAGGAAGGCGAAACTCGCAAAAAATGACTCGAGATCGCCCTTCGTCCATTGTTTCTGAGTGATTTCTCATGGTAAAAATGATGTACGCACTCGAGTAGCTGTGACAGATGCACATCAGGGAAGTGAGATCAATCTTGACCGTTGCCCGTGCTGGGTGGTGATTTATTCGCGTCTTCAGAGGTGCAGTATCTATAGATGAATTACTCATGGGATATACTTCAGCAAAAAGATTTGTCTCGATCAACTTTGATTCTGTAAGTTTGACGCGATTTGAATGCTGTACATTGGAACTCAATGAAGGTACGTCAATGTCAAGTTGCTTTGCAGTTCGTTGTTGTAGATTCAATCTTGTGAATAGTACATTATTGCCCTGGGCGCGTCCGGTCATTTCGGGTGCCAGGACAGTTCATTTCCCGAGCGAAACGAGGGAAATAAATCCTCCGCGCCCGAAATGGCCGTGCAAGTACGGGGCAATAATAATTTTTCATCGTGAGAACCCTAAAACCGTGTTTAAACACGGTATAATTTCAGATTAGAGTGATGAAAAGTAAATTATTTTCATTCGTCTTTTTTTCGATATTTGTATCACTTCCTGTCGGTGATAAGCAATCAGCGCATCGGATCTCTTTTGGATTCAGCCCCTTCACATGAAGGCTATGGCGGATATTGACTAGTAGGTTTCTGTAATCTACCGGTAATTACGTAATTTCGTCACTACTCAGAAATTACTGCAGTTATACGATTCCAACATTCTGTCAGATTGAAAAACATTAGTCAAAAGATTGGCTGAACGGTAATATTTGTGGTGACGACGTTGTAGCAAGATGCGATATCACTTTGAAAGTTATAAGGCTTAATTATCCGATTTGACAGGTTCCTCGGTTGATCTTATTGCCAGTCCTCAAAAAAGTATTCAGCCGATTCTTGAGAATCTTGCAACCAATCTCTACAAATCAGGATTCCCCTCAGAAAGAAACTGGCTTTACTCTATACTATAACTCGTAAGAGAATTACAGCTCACTACCCGTCGCATTGTTTACCAGCAGACGATCTCGGCATTGTCGGCATCCAATCTCGGTCCCTTTGGGGAACACCCTCGGTAGTGCGAAATTCAAATTAGAGGAAATATCAAGGCTCCAATCAGTCCCGATCAAACAGTAGGAATCGGAGGTTTGAAAATCATTAATGTATAAGTTCAATCACAGATGTAATTATTCGTTATAGATCTCCGGGAAAAGACTCATCACAAACTGGTTGGGACACTATTATCAATAATGCCAAACCTAATAATCATACTTTATCGATGGGAGATTTTACCGCCCACCATAATTCGCGGAGTTACAGAAAAAAGTTAATGGGGAAAATCTATTCGAAAGTATCGCTCATTCGAATCTATATAATTATTCATAATGATAGTTCAGAATCTCATGTAAATTTCCAAACTACGAGAACTTTGAATACTGATCTTATTTTTTCTTCCGTAAACATTGCAGATAAAATGAGAGTTCGGGCTCACGACGAATTATGGAGCTCAGATCTTGTTGCATTCTTTATAGATCTTGTTGTGACTAAGAGTATTCACTGTAAGAAATCATTGCAAATAAACTAGATAGTGTTCTTAGATAATGAGTTTGATTGAGCAGGTGCATGCGAAGAGTATATAAGATCTTTGTGAATATGGTCACAGTCGGTTTTGCCACGAATAACCTTCTGAGAAGAGATATATCGAATAGTCAACACAGGAACCCAGCATCTTGGGGAGGTAAGAAATGTGATAGAACGAAACGATTAAGGAAATCAGCTTTCAAAAGATGGAAATTTCCTAAAAACTTCAACGATTTCAGTCGGGAGTGCATGCATCTGCCAAGCCTTGAACATAGAAACAACAAATGATAATATGATCAGAGACTTCTGCATACAGAATGAAATGCATGGCAATTCGAGACGCAGTCGATCTTGCGCTGGAGTAACAAACAAAAAATGCAATCATTTTTACTGATTCACTCAGCGCTATACCCACTCTCAAAAGTTGCCATTTGAAGATTCGAATTGATCCGTATATCTCAGAAATTAAAAAAAAAGTTTCGAGATAACGTTCCCAAATAC
The DNA here is from genome assembly GCA_030522705.1 of Eretmocerus eremicus. Classification (NCBI taxonomy): domain Eukaryota; kingdom Metazoa; phylum Arthropoda; class Insecta; order Hymenoptera; family Aphelinidae; genus Eretmocerus; species Eretmocerus eremicus. The sequence continues at coordinate 3,895 of JAPYYZ010007636.1, forward strand.
GTCTCAGATCAAATTCGTTTTTTTTTCTTAATTAAGTCATCTCTCAGTTGGCCCTGTTCTGTGGCAATGTTCCAATTTTGATAGGCAAAGGAGAGAGGTAATCAACAAATTGAAAATGAGTGATCTACCCCTCTCAAGCGTCGTTTTTTCTTAAATCCCATTAAAACCCTAGCAGTAGGTAAAATTATACACGCGTTTATCAAAGAATTTAATCTGCAAATTTAGTTTCAATGAAAAAATTCAGGTGAAACTAGTTTTGAGATAATTCTGAAAGATGTAAGGTACTTATACGCAAAGGTACGCTTGATTATCTCATAAGAGGTTGAATAAACGTTTATAAAAAATATAAAACAAAAAAACATTTACTCGTTATTTGAGTTCCACTTTTTTTCTCAAATCAAGTGTTGATCAAAATTAATAGAATAAATGCCGCATCTTTTCTGTGATGAAGCTGTGACTATGCGGTTATAGCCTCAACCAAACACCCCAAACTTGATGACCAATGTTACGTCTGTAGACTTGTTATTACTATAAAGTATTCGATTGCCGATTGAGGAAGCCACCGCGGCACAGTGGAGAAGGTCCTGACTTTCAACGCAGAAGGTCCGGGGTTCGAATTCCGGACAGTACCACTGCAAGTTTCATAGGTGTCTTTTCGGTGGTTTCGTTGGTTCGAGATACGCACCTGAGAATAACCTCCAGAAGACGTTGAGAATACCTTTAAAAAAAAGGGGGATTGAGGATATTGTATGTATGAGGTATCCAAGATGAAGAAATGTTTATATATTTATTGTAGCTAGGCAGGATAAAGATACATTAAATCTAATCTAATCTAATCTCGATGAGTTAATACTAAATGCTCATCTCGCAATGATTGAAGAACGAGAATCTCTAGATTGAAAACTTGCATCACATCTCCCAAGTCATTTCAAATTAAAAAAAGATTTAGTGACGGTTTAAATTTATTTTTCGTGATAGTTAATGGATTTGTCATCAAAGCGTTCCGACATCATTAATAGAATTTGACAAAGGAGGGATTAAAACAGGCATCATCTCAGTCTCACATGCCATATACTTCGGTTAATAATACTGTAAAATTATGATTTAATTGAAATCACTAGAACGATGATGAATCGGACCAATAACTGAGCGAATGCAGTCACGGGCATGCATTGCAATGTTAGAGAGAACCCCATGGGGTGCAATTGCGTAGGATGTACCAAACTTGTTTTCGAGTCGTCAGCTTTTCCTTGTGATCATATAGCAAACGACAGTCATTTAACGACATGTTTTAATCGATTGATACGAGAGTAATCGTTGATGGGCCAGATTTTGAGATAGTAAAAAGATGTAACAATAGAATCATCCGCGATCAACGTATGTTGGATATGGCACACACGAATAGCAATTGCCTTAGAGTCGCATGGTCGCATTGAGGAAGAATAGTGGTACAAAGAGTTGGAGAACCAATTTGAAAACGAGGCCTAATGAGAATTATGTATATGAGCCAATCCAATCTCCGATGCGCCGACCCTCCCCCCCTTCCTCCAAGCAAAACCTCTAATGAGAATCGCGATCGAATCCCATTATGAAATTGAGTCCGATTCTCAAGCCATGCGTCAGGAATGTCGATTCCTAAGCTCACAGTCCCCATTGTATCCCACATGCAACTGATATGTCCAAATGAGCACAAATAATCAATTTTTGTCGCTTTTGGTTTTCGATTATATTCAAAACCTTGGTTGAGGTAATGAAGTAGAAATTTAGAAGAGCTCAGACAACTAAAAATTGATAAGTGGAGTGAAGTCGTGCAATCATGAGAGAGGTTGATCATGTTTCATTTTCATTCTTTCAGAGAAGATGTTGCATAGTATCAGAGCAAATGTAAGTATTACTTATTGAGCATCATAAGGAATCAACATACTTGAATTTATTTTCAGTCATAATCATATCATGATTCAGAATATTCCAACTTTTAATGAAGGTTTAGAAGTGACCCAGTTGCATTTGAGAAAAGAGTAGGAATGAAAGGAAGAATGATTTTAAAACGATATTGTGAGTACAATGACAAGTCTTATACATCTTTCATGTATCTTTTCATTCATTCATTCATTTATTCAGCGGATAGAGTAACATTCACACATTTTAGGAGGCTGGGATTTGAATTCTTTGCTTCATGATGTATAATCTTACATCAAAAATCAATCCAAAACTCCCTCCTGATAATGTGTATACGAATTTCTGATTGTTCGTGCCAGGGCAGCGTAGGATTTGAGTTATCGAAATTTTGTTGCCCACGATATTAGTGATAAGAGCTTGATCGGACTTGCTCAGATCTCTTTCACTACTACTACAATTCTGATAAATAATGGTTGTCGTCCAGGAGACTTGGAGATTACGCTTCTTTTCTGCTCTCAACCTCATTTCTCTCACAGAATTTTGGGATGATTGACAATAGATTTTCTGCAGGAAACAGCATCACTTGGGTAATATGACACTTCACTCGTTGTGCAAAAAACAGTTAATAAACAAGGTCAGATGAACCAGGGTTCCTTTGAGGAATCTCTTCATCACAGAGTCATTTTCATGAGCATTATACGCCCCATCGCAATGACGCATACACGACCAATGTCTGATTTTCAAGTATCATCAAGAGCCAAATTTTTTTTCACCCTTGTATGTGAGATGTGGACCAGGTAAAATAACTTTGTGAGATATCACAGGGATGGTAACAATTGCTCCATGAATCTGCAATCTTGCAAATCAATGAACTCACACACATCATAATGCAACCTGACACTGCAATTAATTCAGGAATAAAAAACATGAGTATCCCCTTCCCGCCATACACTCTGGTGGGAGTAAGAATCAACAAGGGCTCCAGCATCTCAGATTCGATTGACAGTACCCGGATGAACTCTAGTCATATACATGCGGAATCTCGTGGCTCTCACGCGCTCTAAAATTACACGACGCAAGGGCAAAAAAGCGTCTACTCGCAAGAGTCTCAAGGAGGTATGGAGCGTGAAAGTGTGTGTAAATATGGAAAGTCGTCGAGAGTGAGGAGTAGACGCGGATATCGTCGGGCGTGGATGACAGGTTGCGGAAAAAAGGGCCGCGATCTGCTGCACTTGACGGAAAAAAGAATAAGATCAAGAGGCAAGAATGAGGGAAGATGAGGCAGAGGGCGCAAGGGAGATGCGCTCCGCGCAAAAAGTACGAATATAACGACGATGCATTCGGAATCGTCGGAGGCCGCGAGCGAGAGTAAGAGAGCACCGACGAGAGCGAGATAGTCGAGACAGATGGACGATCGTATGCAGGGGAGGTAGCTGCTTTCGCTGCAGTGGAGGAGGAGGAAAAAAAGGACGAGAACGAGATAAGACCGGAGAGATAGTCCATTGAGATCGGAAAGGGTTGGCATGGCGTACCACCGCTCGTCTTTCTCTCTTTCTCTTCCTCTCTATCTTTCTCGCGTCCTTTAAAATTGGAATAATAATGTTCTTTCATCTCTCGAACTCGAAATGATGACTCGACGGCTTTCAATATTGTGGGAACGAAAATCGGTAAGTCATTGGCTGAGAGAGTCTTTCGTCTTCCCTCTCGTTCTCTCCCGCTTCCACCCCGCCATGCCTTCCCCTTGCCTTCAGCCACCGCGTTGCCCATCTTTTTCGACTAATGATATGACAGAGAATAAGAGGGATCGCGATCGCCGTGGATTGTATTGATCCAGGCGGATACGCGAGCCTGAAGAAATAGATTATGGAAGGAAGGAGGTTACATGTGCTCGCGCTCAAGCAAGCGGCTCAGAAACAGAACGTAACGCTCAATAATGGTAATCGAACCAAAGAATCTCTTCGTCGTTACTCGGTCGAAAAAAGAGAGAAAGACGAGCCAAGTGACAGTGGGTTTTTAATTAATTTAAGCTGTTTGGGCTCACGTGAAAGCTACAAGAGGAAGAGAGAGATAGTAAGAGTGAGCGAGTGCAGAGACTGCTGCATGAAACTCGTTGCATGCTGCGTGCTGCTCCTGAAGGAAGAAATATTATATGGCCAATGCTGCATGCCGAGAATGAGGTACGCGAGAGACGAGCTTCGTCATCCCACGGGAATTAGATTGAGCTCGATTATGAATAATCATTTCGGTACAACCGATCGAAGTGAAGTCAGCCTTGTATACTGGCTTTGGTATGCAACGTTCTGGATATTTATACTTGGACCAAATACAGGCAGGGGAGCACTTATCTCATCCTTATTTCGCTATGGCATCGAGAAATTCTGATCGAAAACTTATCTCGTTTGTTATATTGCAGTGAGTATCTCGATGATTCTTCGACAGTTTGGAATGTGGAGGCGCAACAGGAATTTCAGATAGATTAGTTTCCTCGTGAGATGCGAGTCTCCCATGATACAAATCATCTCTTCACTTGTTCGTAAGAAGAGAGACGAGTTTGAACTCATTTTTTCTATAGCTATATTAAAGAGGATGGCAAAACTGCGTCACAGAACTGATACGAACGTTTACTGGGTCAGGCTGGATTTTAGAAAAAGAGAAGATGTGCAAGGTGATCCATTTAATATGCCTTGAAAGAGGGTGGTAGCTTGAGTTGGCTCAAAATCATTTATTCTGGAGAAGAATAGAGGACAATCCTCTTATCAAACTCACGTGATCTTGCAAAAGTGTCAGGGGAAATCAAACCTAAACGAAGAAAAAAAACAAGTCGAGAGCAATTTTAAAATCCTTATGACGAAAGACAATTGTCGCCATCGTAACTATATGCACGATCATTTTCAACGATACTCAGGACCTCCCACCCTTGCTTGGCTCAGCTCCCAAACTGAACATCCGCTCAAGATGTGTGGTTAGGAGATATAGAGCTAACGAAATAGAGCTTGATCCATTCTGATTACTCTAATTCAACAGGGTTAATAAACAATCTTATAAAATTTATTACATGATATCACAATAAAAATTCTGAATATAAAAAATCAATGACATGAGGTTCTGTCGGAACCAAAATTGATAATTCCACCTTCAAAAGAACACGATGTGGGTAATATGCGATTGACAAAGCGATCTAGGCATAGGCTAAAGCAAAGCTGCGTCATAAAAAACACAGAAAACTGAGAGATGAATAGCGAATCGTCTGCAGAGCTGAGCTTGCCAATGCTGCATAGGAGTCAGATTCCCACAAAGATTGGTGCTGCTGCCGTCCGATCGGAGGAAAAAATCACCCCGAGATTCGAGAATCGCACCGCACTAATATAGCCGCGAGTGCCTTCAACTGCTACACAGCAGCAGCAGCATCCGGGGCTACATTCTCCGAGTTGCATATAAGTAAACGGCAGCAGCAGCAGCCGTCGCTCCCGAGGCGACGCGATAAATAACCGCGGCTCTTTTCCACGCCTCCGAAATGCCGGTGATTAGCCGTGAAATATCGATTTTCGTACTGCCGCGCGAACTGTTCTGCCCGCATCTCTCTCCACTCTCATCTCCGGAGAAAGAGGGAGGAAATATGTCGATCGAGAGAACTGCGGAGAGAGGCTGCCGTATAGCGCAGTCACGGAAAATCGTCGTGCTGCAAAGCGGACAAATGCGTATCTTAGTCGGGCATCCGCGGGGGCTGCGGACACATGCTGCTATCGTAAATGCTGGTTGCGCGTCGCTCTCCCCGAAGACACTCGCCGCGCTGCTGCTGATTGGCCGTGCCTGACGATTTTGCGATCCGCTTCGCGTTCAAGACACTAATTGAGACCCTGCGCGCTCCCGCTTGCGGACCGCGGAATCGCGAGTTTATCACGAGACACAAGTACACGTTGTCAGTTCGGATGGCGATTTTGAAACTTGCGGCTTCCCGAGCATCGCTAGTCGCGAGTATTAGTCCTGCTATGGTGAAACCACGTCGATAACCAAGATGAGCTTGCCTTGAGAGCGCAAGTAGGTTTTGCAGTAGGCATTTGATTGGCTCGTGTGGAGACGGAAGAGAATGCACATCTCGAATAGGAGCTCTTGTTGAAACGACTAATTCAAGGACATACAAAGCATAAGAATTAATCTAAGCTAATACAAATTGCATATATTCTATAGATCCATAGCTCGAAATAATTTCAAGGGAGAGTTTTTATTGCTCCTGGGATAAGATAATTGAACTGGTATGAATCCTCCACTTTCATGTGCGGTCGATTCGATAAGGATGGTTATAACTGTCAGAAAAAAATAAATATTCAGAGCTTTCCGGCCAAGCTACCCAGGGCAATCTCAGCAGTGCCAATCGTTTCGATCAAATGTCGCTATGGAATGTGTCGTATACATTTGCCGTACATGGATTAGATTTGGGCACAATGTCGATGGGCGGGCTCAGTTTTTTGCAATCGTATGGAGAATCTGGTAGGGGGGGGGGGGGGCACTGTAGTTGGGAAGGGTCAATAAGAAACCTAAAAATGTCAAGAAAAACCAGCCGTGAGGTCTTTTCCTACGATTTTTTAGGAGAAAGATTCCGTTGAATTTGAAATCATACCTGCTAAACCGTCTAAATGGCGATAAAATCACTATATTCCCATGTTATAAGCACAAGAAAATTTTATCGAATTCACTTCTTTCAAGCCCCGTTACACCCATAGCACCTGTTGGTACGGATATTTTCAAACGCAACCCCATTAGTTACAAAATTATTTCAAAACCTTGTAATTGAGCGGAGAATCATTCAAGTATAAGCTGAATGTATGCTGAAGTATTCATGAATTCCATTTCAACGTATTGTTTTTTCGATTTTCCCATAAGAAATGTATCAGATTGTCTCAAAATGCTCACTCCTGAGCTATTCTCTTTCTGCAACTTATAGTTTCTCTCTGATCAAATTGAATATATCTTGGTTTCTCTGATAGGTTTTCCGATAAGCTCTCACATGCGACTAGCTACGTCCAGAAAGACTGAAGGCGAGAAAAGTGATCAGCGAAATGAGAAAAAAATTTTCTATCCTATCAAATTCCCATATGCTTATGACATGGAAATATAGTGATCTCATCACCATTTCAACGACATAGCAGATGCAATTTTGAGTCCAACGGGTGTTTTTTCGCAGAAAATTGTACAAAAAGACCTCACGACCCATTATTGTTGACTATTTAGGCCACTTATTGACTCTTCCAGATCACTGTGGCGGGTCGTCACCCTCTTTCCAAGTTCGCGATGTAATCGAAGCAGTGGTTATAGAAGGCCGATACCCAATAGAACAATCGGTACTTCCCCCCGATCGTTCTATATTACTAGATTTGTAAGGAATCACGAACACCATTTGTTTCATTTTATTTAAGCAGACTGACAAGCAGGAAATATATACAAGCAGTTCGGCAGGCAATCAGGCAGGTTGCCAGTCAGACAGTTGGGCATTCATGCAGGTGAGCAGACATACAAGCAGGGAGGCAGGTCATAACAGTCGACACTAGGCATGCAGGCGGACGGGCCGAGGGACGGGCGGGCATATTATGAGCACGCACGCAGTCATGCAGACGGATGGTAGGCCAGTAAAGAGGGACGCAGATGAGTTGGCAGGCAAATACGCAGGTAGATAGACATGCAAACAGTCAGGAAAGCCGATGGCTGGGCAACCAGGCAGTCAGGCAGTTGGACAAGCAGGTGAGCAAGCAGGCGATCATGAGGCTATTAGAAGCGAAAGCAGACTGACACACAGGTAAATACGCTAATAAATATGGATATGCAGGCAGTTAGGTAGGCGGGCGTGCAGAAAATCAGACAGATGAGTAGACAGACAAGTGAGCAAGTATGCAGGGACCTCATTAGGCATTTTAGTCAACGACTTACGTCGACCGTCGACTGCGACAGCCAACGGCTTACAAAGACTAGAGACTAAAACAGTTTACACGGTGTTCAGCGCTAATAAGTTCTGTTCCAAGACTATTCTCAATTTCACTATATTGTCATTTTAATCTAAATTCGGTATTTCTCAAATGACGTGACATTTGATACGATGGTTTGCTATTGTACCCGTAGAACTACTATTTTCCCAGATTGTAACTGCATTTGAGACAAGAGCGGGCCTCATCAGCGTCGGAAACAGCGTTCACTGTCACTTTCTCGGGTCGACGCGAGGTTTCGACTGTCGCAATCGACGGTCGACGTAAAACGTTGAGTTAAATGCATAATTGGACCCTAAGGTTGTAGGTGAGCAGATAGTCTGACAACTCGACAGGCAGGTGGGATGTCAGTCAGGCAAATGAGTAGTCAGTCAGGCGAGTAAGGGCGTGTTCAAGTAGGCAGTCAAGCTATAGGTGAGCATGCAAGCGTTCTGGCACGCAGGCGGACAGGTTGGAAGGCGGAAGTATAGATACATAAGACACAGTCAGGCAGGCATACACGCAGATCGGCACACATGCGAGTGGGCGTGCAAACATGCGGGTAGACAGGCAAGTGGTCAGGCAGGCGGGGAGGCAAGGACTGCGTTAGCCAGGTTGGCAGGCGCATGGGAAAGCAAGCAAGCAGGTATGCGGGCAGGCCCGAATACATGACCAGGTACGCGGACGGTTAAGCACTCTTCCCTGCAAGCGGGTAGTCAGGCAGTTGGACCAGCAGGCATGCGGGCATATAGCTATAGGCAGTTAGGCAGTCAAAAAGGCACTCAAACACGCAAACAAGTACGAATGCAGGCAAGTGGGTAGGCAACTGAGTAGACAGGCAGTCAGGAAAGCAGACAGGCACGCGGAACTACACACAAGCAGACACGCAGATATAGAAGGCAAGCAGGTGGTCGGGATGGCACGCGAGCATATAAACCAATCAGGTGGTCGGAAGAGCAAGCTAGTGGGAAAGTAGGCAGACAGGCGGATAAACATACAATCAGACAGACTATCAGATAGTCGCGCAGTGAGACATGCAGGCAGGCAGGCAAGCAAAGAAAGCGTAGTCAGTCACGGAAGCAGTTAGGGCCTCTTTCACTAGCGCTTTTACCGGTCGGGTAAGGTTAACCAACTGGCTTATCCGTCGGATAACTCTGATTTGTCTTGCACCACACTTTATCCGGCGGTTAACTTCGATACCGGAGAGATAACTTTAACTGGCCGAATCTC
>JAPYYZ010007637.1:0-16606 GCA_030522705.1 Eretmocerus eremicus
ATCGGTGCAGTGGCTGCGAGCGAGTCAGACTTGGCAGTGCGGCGCAAATAAAAGCCCGCGTCAATAAATGACGACACTGATAAACGCGCGGCTCTCTCGACCCATCTCTCCGCGCACTTCGCGAGCTCGTTTAGCAACCGAGCGCCATTGTTTTGCCCGAGTGCGCGCCGGCTTTTCGAGATATATATTCCAATAGCTCTGCATTTACATCGCGTTTTCCGCTTTTTTATCCAGTTGCCCGCTAACCCTTTCGCGCCAACCCCGGTCAAAGCATTATGTTTCGATATATCTGCCTGCTGTGCACTAATTTTATCGCATACCTCTAGTTTCCACGTTCACTATGGAGATTTTTCTAGGTTTAACAACGCATTTCTGGCTCATGGGATATATTTTTTGGCTCAAAATAGAATTTAATGAATCAAAATTGAAAGACAAATTTTTCTTTTTTGTTATGTTCTCTCTCACAATTCGGCAATTTGATCATTCTATTGTGGCCCGATATTTTTCTTGTATTGACAGAGATTGCTTAGAATTTTTCAAATTATATCTAAACCTCCCACGGAAGCAATCACAGAAAATTGGAAATCGGGTGCCCGGAAAAACTGTGAAATGTAGTAACCGAGTTAATTCGTCGTTTTCCATCTACTACGCAAGAATTTGATTCCATCATTGAGTTTTACCACACAATCGTGAAGCATGATACCGCCAATGCTCCCAATTATCTTCATCAGATGCTGTACTTCCCGACCAAGATCGAGATTTACCTTGAGAAACTCGACACGACTGCCAAGAATTTTCTAATTAACAAACAGACGTCTTCCAAAGAATAAACGGAAGATGAACGTTGAAAAGCAACGCGTACCACTGAATACAGCGCACGATCGTTTGATCCTCTCTCGCGCAAATGTATACCTATGCATCTGCCCTCTCGTCGCTGCTGCGTCCCTCTCTATCTTATATTCGCTATATTCAGCAGTTGTAGCATCGCAGGCTCGAGGCGAAACAATGAAACTTTTCTGTTTCAGCGCCGACAGCGCAGGGCGAGGTGCTAAGCTTCCCGGGCGTCGGCAGGAGCGAGATGGGGGCGTATTTGTGTATAGCCAGCAACGGCGTGCCCCCGTCTGTGAGCAAGAGAATGATGCTGCAGGTTCATTGTGAGTAATTTGTGCTTTCTCTCTCTCTCTCTCCCTGCCTCTACGCCAGTTGGCTCCCGCAAGCCCAATCGCTTTTTCTTCCTCTATGGCAGCTGCCGCGGGGTGTCTCGTCTCATTGTTTCCCTCGTGTTTCACTCGCTTGTCTGACTATTTTCGGTTTACACTACTTGAGCGCTGAGCTGGTGATTTTTTCATGTATATTATATATGCTCCTCGCCTCAGAATTCCAAGTCAATTCAAATGTTGTACTCTCAGATAAAATATCTCAAAATATCTTTTGGGCATAATTTCGGGGGTTCGAGTTGAGACGGGTTTCAATATAATTCTTGCACCATGTGAAAAATTGCTGGTTTATTTGATTGACGCTGAAAGAGTTGAACTGTCACCCTCTTTACTCTTTAATTTTTAAGGATCTGAATCAATTTCATTTTTTGAAGGAGTTAATTGATTGAGGAAGAGACGAATTACTCCATGCTATATCCGCGTGACGCGTTTGATTTCTGACGACTCACGTGCAATCGATTAAACAAGCTATCTTCATATCTCTCGCCCCATTTAATCCGAGCAGCTCATTTGGTAATTACTCAGATGCCGCAGATAAGTTTCAATTATCACTCGTCATGGACGTGCGTGTACTGACAACTCCCTGAGCCATATACTGTTGACTCACGGTGTATGATCACATTCAACCGACAAGAGTATTTACCATCTTATGTTGTCACATAGCGCGCCAACGGAGTAAGATCTAGAATCATGCATTCATATTCAGTTTACAATAGATGCAACAATGCATTGTACACTTGATATGTTTTGCAATGAGCGCAGTAATATTGTTTGATAGATGGTCGTGTCAACATTCGTCGAATCGAGTGTGGGAACTGACCAGTGCCTCCGTACTCGTATGCATAGTGACTTTACACCCCACGGTCTTTCCACGTCAAGAATATGAAAGCAACCACTGAAATAATTGTTTGACAACCAAGAAAAGGACCAGAAATCTAAACACATGTGACAGGTTGCATATGAAATTCAATCAATTGTTGAGCTCTGGTCACAAACTACTGCTGTTGAATAAACTTCAAGCAGTGGTTGAATTTTCACCCTATCATTAAGGGCATGTCGAAGCTCTACTTCACCGTCATTCATTATAATAAACTCATTTGAAATAAAGCTACACAACATTCCAAAAACGTAGCTCCAGACGGCTACCGGTAATGGTAAAATGCATCACTAAGCAGTATTCCGGAGTGATCCATGGTGATCATTCAACTGACGAGGAGAGGACCTGACCTCCGGGAGCTCAATCTTGCAGAAAAATGGTTTACACATTTTTGAAACCAGACGAAGATAAGCGCATTTTTTGGTTTAATCCAATGGGCCTTCCTTCCGAAGATACAGTGAGAAACACGATCATTGCCCATGTAAATCCATATTAAAAGTTATATGTGAAGATATGCTTGCAATGCTAATGTGGATAGCCGTATCTTTGGAGGGGAACCCCATTGGACTCAATAAAAAATACGGGTATCTTTTTCTGGTTCAGAGAATGTGTAAAAAAATTTCCAGCAAGATTGGTCTTTCGGAGGTTGGGTCCTCTCCTTGTTAGTTTGACTGGGGGTTACATCCATCCAATAACCAAACCACTGGAAGAATTTGTCATGAATCATTTTGAAATTTTACACAGTGGTGCATCCTGCCGATAGGCACGGCGGATTGGAGTTACTTTCTCGAAATACCGTATAGCTGTATTTTGAACAAATTCATCGTGAATGTCGGTAAAGTAGAGCTTTGACATGCTCTTAAATTCAAGTGTGCCAGAAAAATAGCTTCATAGAGTGGGTGTGCGAAATATTAACATCAAATATTTTATAGTACTCCAACCTAAAAGTCGTCACTCTGGACATGATTTTTAGGTATTAAGCTATAAAATATTGTATGAAAACGCCTTCTTATAAAATATTCATGTCTGACTTTTCGATTTTTTGGTTGAATTCAACGCGTACCTATTCGAATTTTCAATATTCACAGATTTGCGGAATAAAAGAGAGGGTAAGAATATCTCGACGAGATAGTTTCGGCCACCGTAAACACATCGAGCTACGAGCTCCTGAAAGCTGAATCAAAATGCTCTCCCTCTCCGGCTGCCTTGATACAGACAAAGTGAGAAAAGGGGCAGGGGGCCAAACTGGCGAACGCGAGGCAGTGAATGAAACGATAACCATTAAAGCTAGCGCGCTCCGAGAGTCTGAGAGAATTAAGAGGGCGGGACTGACGAAGGAGCAGCGTTGGCTCGAGATTAAGAAAACGGAGAAATAAAGCGCGCGAAAAGAGAGATCGGCAGGAGCGAACCGGGTGAAAGCTACGGGGCTAGCAAGCAAGCAACACGCACAGAGAGGGAGATAATAAAATTACACTCCGACCGCGAGGATACAGCGAAGCGCAACGGTGGCGTGGCGGCGCCTCGGAGCATAGACTCTCTCTCTCTCGCGGTGCCAGGCGCGCACCATTCCGCCTTGCGAGTGCAAGACTGCGGAATGAATTAAGCTGCGGTTACGAGCAGCCGGCCCCTCCTTGTTGCCCGTATACACCGGCATAGACGCGCGGCAGCTGCCTTCCTCGCTCTCTCGCTCTCTCTCTCTCTCTGGTTCGGCAGGCGCGCGTATACGCCTCTCGGATCGCTCCGCGCGAGCCGAGAGGTAATTCCTCCCAGGAAATTGGATGTTCGTATAACGGCAACGCGAGCAACCAGATGCCTGTCTATATGTAGACGGGCGAGGCGGGGAGGCCGCCAAGACGGACCGTCTCGAATTATTCAGAGGATCGACACCTTCTTGTCTCCGCTCGCAGACCAACGAGTATACCTAATTGCTTGATTTCCAAGCCCACCTCGTCGACCGCCTGGACCTTAGCTCTCTTCTTCTCTCTTACTCTCTGGGTAAAGTTACCAGAAATTTGAAGCAGTTTTAGTAGTACTAGTATTCATTTCACGAATGTGTAGTCGAAGCTGTGTCGAATCGATGAATATACATCTTCTCTCGGTACCTTCATAAAGCTTCTCAGATCGTTTGGGCGGATGATGAAAGAGCGCAGTCTAGAGACTGAAATTTGACCCCGCGTAAAAACAGAGAGGACACGTGATCATACATCACATGTACAAATATATCCAGCACGGATTCAGCAAGTTGCACCCCGAACCATCTCCTCTCTAACCAACCATGCGCGTCAAGTATCATAATGCTACTCAGGAATATTTCGAGATACGATCACGCTCAGACACGATTGATCGCACCCTTCTTATTTGGATACGGTTTATAAAATTGACGAGGGGATCACTTCACTTTGCACGATACTTGTAGGTCGCTAGGAACGAGAACGAGAGGAGGATCAGGGATCTGGGTCATCAGTCTTCACAGAAATTTTTACAGGCTTGTACTATCGGGAATAAGAAGAATCCTAAGTACCTCCGTGATATGAGCTTTCTGTCTGGAGTTACAGCCAACAACTTTGGTATTGCAAGTATATTTATGAATTTTCAACACGGATCCGTATGGGCACGGATCCGTATCAATGCTCAGGTTATTACGTGTATCCCTGGACAGTAGGCCCGTTTAACGGAGACACTTGGGGATCTTCATATTTTATATAAGATAAGTGTACCCAACCAGCCCCGCTTGAGCTATTTTGCCTATAAGTTTGGCCCACCTCAATATTTTTCAATGAACTTTAATGCATTTTGAAGCTTGTATCAAGACCTCTCAGATGAGTTGAGTACATTTGATTCGGGCCACATGCAGCAAAGTTATCCTAAATCTAAGAGAAAGTGATTTTCTAAGGGTTTCCGAGAGGCCGTACCCAACCTGCTCCCATCGCTTATTCACACGGAGTTGTACCACAGTAACAGAAAGAGTATCAAAAAGTATCTCATCATCGTACGGAGCGGATTTTGACTTTTTTGACAGTCCAAAATGCTTATTTCATCATATACCGACGTAGTGATGACAATTTGAGTGCGCAGCAAAGTCTCACTATGCCCATGTTTGAGATATGCATATGGGGGGGGGGGGGAGCAGGTTGGGCACATCCCCCAAAAACCTAGGCTTCGCATTTTGCTCATAAAAATGGCCCAATTCGAATTTTGAAATTCTCAAAAATGAGCTTTGAACGTCTCGGATAGGAAAATCAAATGCGCTCTAAAACGTTGAGATTGGTCTGGTCGGAAACTTTTGGTAGCATTTTGAGTAAAAATTTCTTGTTTGCGCAATTACAAAAAACGTAAGAAGTCACTTATATCGAACGCAAAAATCGATTCAGCTCGGTGTATACCACTTGGTTTCTTTATTTCTAATATAAAAAATATCAAAAAAGTTCGCGGAAAGTTGGGGGATGACTGTTCTTGAGATTTGCATATGGAGGCAGGTTGGGTACACTTACCTTAGGTGGTAGGAAACTGTAAAATAATTTGGTGGAGATTTGTGACCCAAACCTCTCGGACTTCCCTGGTACGTCAGAATATGCGTTACGCTCGGACGCCTACTAGTTGACAGGGCTCAATTTCAAAGAATAGCCTCGAGCAATTGAAACACGTTCTCGAGATAGAATCAGTTCTTTGGAATGTGAATAGAACAATTCCAAAAGCTATTGAGTGTTTCTTGCGGGAATTCGCAGATATATTTTCTCCGCTACCAACTTTCTTAGTATCCAATGAAGCAGAGATACTGTGACTGTTGGGGTTTTTCACGATTACAGAATATTGGAGGATGAATACACAAAAATGAGATGCACTGATAAGTCTCAATTTTTGACTTGTGAGAAATTCTTATTTATGACTTATAAAATTATTTAAAGAGAAGCTATTTGAGAAGCCACCCAGTCTTGTACAAAAATAGTTGTCTGTCTCTGGTGATCTCATTGAGACATATTCAAGAGCTTCAAATAGCCTAACTAATTATCAAAAGGTTTTGAATGGAACTATCCAACTATGGAAACTGTTATTCCAAATTTTATTGTAAAAGCTTTTACATGAGCTCATGATACGATGACATTCCATGCTTGTTGAGGTATCAAAATTCGGTTAATTATGATCCTTCGTTTTATAATTATGAGTCTGAGCACTAATGGTCGACCTTTTCATGAATACGACTCTCCAGCCGAATTATTGTGGATTTTAATATTACTTGAATGCGCGAGTCAGTGATGAATCGGGCGAGTTTTGAACTTCACATAACTAAATGAATGTCAAAAAATGTGATAATCCATGAGCTTCTACCGGAATACAAGCTCCGCATTTTCACCTCGTTAAATTATCTCCAACATCAAATTTTTTCTGCTCCTAGCATCAACTCTCATAGTTTAAGAGTAAACATTCCATATAAGTATGCTTGAACATTCTCCTCACTTTCCGTAAATGTAGTGCCGAAAATGCCATCTACGTTTCTTTGGCAATCTCATAAATGAAGTCAAGTCCCATGCACATAACCTTGGCGGTCCTAAAAAGAAATCTATTCGCTATCGAGAGGATAAAGCCCGAGTCGCCGGAGGAGCTGCGACAAGGAGCAACTTTAATTAAAAGCGTCTCCCCTTTATTTCGCTCACGTAACACACAAATGCACCATACGGCCCGAATGGACTGCGATAAAGGATCCTCTGCCACCGGCGATATCACCCCCCCCCCCCTCAGTACCGCATTTTCCGTTTTTTCTTTACCCAGACTCCTATACTATGCTCGCTCGGCCAAAACCGCCAACTCGTCGAGCGGACTGGACGGACAGATAGACAGAGAGCCCCCGAGGCTCGTGATCAGTCCACCGCGAGCCGGACCGATGAGATATCTGGGCAACTGGCAGCGATGACGAGGGGCATATACCAGCCCCATTTCTGAGGTTTTCCCGCAGTCACGCGCCACCGGCAGAACGAGGCGTGAAAGAGGAGAGCGAAGGAGAGGGTTAAAAGCGCCGTCTGAGTGGCGCTCTCGAAAGCTCTCACCCCTTCGCGTGCTTCTTTTTCGACGTTGATTGCACGTCGCGCCGCGACGACGACGCTGAAAAAGTCGATCACGCGCGCGACATCCGCTATGTACCGAGCTGCGAAACGGCGGGCTAATACGGAGTTCATCGCGACTGAGGAGCCGGTTCCTTTTTTTCGGATGCGCTCCTGAAGGGGACGAGGAGGAGAACACGGGAGAGCTGCCAACTCGATCGCACGTGGTTGGGGCCCCTTAATTCGCTCGTAATTGTACTCTCTAAAACAACTTTGATAATATCGGGCGAAAATTCCTCGGAGTGCATTCCCCCAACTGCCTCTCTCTCTCTCTCTCTCGTTCTCTTTCTCTCTCCGGCTCGACGATCTCGATCGAGGGGAGCAGTGCTCCCGATCGGGCAGTTCTTTTTCCGAAGCCCGAGCGAGCGAGCGAGCCGCCAGTTTCGCAGGCGGCAGATGTGGAGTGCGCCCCGGAATTCCACTTTCCAGCGCGGAGATTAAAGTCGAATTGGAATCGTGCGCGGACAGACTTTGGGGCTTATGAGACTCGACGAGTGAGGAACGATCGGAATTCCAAGAGTTTTGCGAAAACTCTGGCCCCCGCCCGGCCCGGCCGTCGTCGTCGTCCTGCGTGCGTATGCGCTGCACGACGACGAATTGGACGCTTATATTGGCTTTGCGTAGAGTCCTCTTGGTAATCTGAACTTCTCGTTTTAAAATTGTATCGCTGGATGAATTTTATCACTCACAGTGATTATACCGCTGTCCAGATTGGAAAAGTTCTCAACTGCACTCCTGGTCCAAAATGATCCATTCATATCTTTAGATAGCTGAAGAAATTCCGATGCTAGATGTCTAGTTGATAAGAATTTTTGAGAATTTGGAGGGATCTGAAATTGAATTAACATGTTCACAAATACATGGGCGTAAATGGAGATCGCGTCAAGTCTTTTGCGATTTCCTTAATTTCAGCTCTGTTGCAGTTAGGTACTTTTTCAATCAGCACGGCAGTCCGAGTTTCGATTGATGGAAAGGAGATTGGGTCACTTCTAGAAAATTTTAAAAGATATAGGCTTGGGAGTAGATGAACTTTACAGCTAAGTAGTGACTATACAACCAGATCTCAAATACCAAGAAAAAAAATCAAAAATCACTGAATCGTGAATCGTCATGATTAACATCTATTGATTTTGATTTTTCTAAAATATTTCGTGGATATGGTTGATCCTGTTGAAACTGCGCCATGGGCTGTCCGCGGACGGTAATCATGGAAAATCGAATGAGATACTCCCGTTTCACTATTTTTTCATAGTGTATTCTATCGGAAAGTATATGCCACAATAGTTTTTAGAAGAATGATCTATCTCCCTTTGGGCCCAGGCAATCATGAATACTCAAAAAGCCAGTATTGTGGCATCACGATACTGCCTTTTTGAGTATTCATAATTGCCTGGGCCTAACATAATTGCATGTCCCAAGTGCGACTTTTGCACTTTATGTCCACGCCATTCACATGAAATGTTATCCAATCAATCTCTGTGGCATGAAATCCTATTATTCGGTCATAATATGGGATATCTATCGCAGGAAGTGGGATCTAAAATTGTTTTCTGAGCGTGCGGTCATGGTCGAGATTTTGTCCCACGCATTTTGCTACATTCTCGAGGTATTCCCGGAACGCGGCCCAAACATTTCTTGGAGACCAGAATCATTTCATACCGGTTCGATTGGAAGGGTTAGTAGAAGGTTCAAGTTTGGAAATCAACCTCTATTCCAGTCGTAGATTGCGCATGTAACGACAGATGTAACAGGAAGCTGTTATTTTTTCTCTGAAAAATAAGACTCACCAGTATCGTGGCTAGATTGTAATCGAACCCAACTTGACATAGGTATCCCGTAGAAAATTTTGCAATACATCTTACCATAAAAAAGTATCCCCTATTCGGAAAACTCGATCGGTCATCACTAAAAATCGTGAGACTGTTTTTCCCGTTAAATGCCAGTATCGTAGGAAAATCTCGCAGAGTTTCAGGGTTCCTCCGGACTGGATCGCATCTATCGTCACAAAATCGATGAATATGTCGTTCAAATGACTAGAGTTACCACAAGAAATAGGTTTTAAAAGCATCCAAGAGCTCCTGTCGAAAATAAATTTCGGGCGATTTTTCTTCCTCTGCCGTTTTTGGGGTCTGTATAGTGCAGTTTTAACGGGATCGGCCCTATACCGTCACTCAAAAGAGTAAAGGAGTAAAGTTTTATTGTACGAGAGTGATGCTTCATGCGAAAATAAAGACAATCAACAGAATAAACACTTCTCGTCTGACCAAACCGCGCTCATACTACTTGCTCGCCAATCTCGACTTCCTTGCTCTCGCGATCACGTTCGGGAAACCAATTTGCACAATGCTCCCACCGAAGGAGGAGAAACAAATCAAACGAGCATGGACCACCGCCCGAGTGAATAAATTACCCCGAGCAAGTACAAGGCCATTGAGATTTTCCCCCGGGGAATTAACAGCGCGACCCATTGAAATATTCAAATTGGGTTATATCCGGGCGCTCGCGCGAGAGCCGTATAAAACGCTCGGGTCACGTGGCTAATACCGTGAAAGGCTGCGTAATACCGGCAGCGTGCGCCGTCGCCGCCACCGCCAATGTCGACGGTGAGAAATTCATAATGAGGGGCTCTCCGCTCTCGCGACGATAAAGGAAGCCCTTGCGCTTCGCTGTATCGCACACCCAACGACACACACACACACACACACACACACACACACACACACACACTTTCCCACACGCACATAGAGCGAGGCAAATACGTGCGAGGGTGCGCAGGAGTTGGGGGGCGATCAGAGCTCCATCGCTTATCCGCTAATTGCCGCGTAAGGGACACGGCCTGGGCGCGCATTATGCTGGCGCAGGTATCTTCGGGCGCCTCTATACACTCAGGACTTGCCGTTGAGGAGAGCAGATATTCATACTCGGCGCCTCGCGGCGGCTCTGCTACGGCCAACTTCTCGAGAACATTAAATGCCTTGTCGTCGTGGCAAGGACGAGCCGCAGTCGCGAGTACATGAGTATGTACGTATATAGCGAGTCGCGCGCATTAACTGCCATCCAGGCCGTGGGATCGCGGATCGCGGTGACTTTGAAATAATGGACTGAGATATTCTCCGCGGGGGAGGAAAATTATTTCCTCGAGAAAGGCGAGCCCGCGAGCGAGAGATTCTACGCCGGGGGCTATTTTGTCTTGGTAGATTGCGAGACTTACTGATGGCAATGGGTCGTTTCTTTTATCATGCTCGGCTCTTAAATCTCGCTCTGAATATCGCGTTGCGACGTATCTGGTTCATCGAAAAGTTTCCGAGAAATTCGTTTCGAGGTCCGTCATTCATTTTTCACATCGGAACGAATGTGTCATCGTTCTCGATTAGCGAAACTCGACAGGGCCAAAATATTCCACATCAAAGTCGAATGTATACTGAAAAATTGAGCGCTCGCTCGAAATGTTCAATCATCTCGCGAAGCTCCGTGACTCGGAAAAAAACGAAAACGAATCGCTCGTCAATCAAGCCGAGCCGTATAAATATCCGAACAGGAGGACACCGAAAACACGCTCGATCGCCAGACTATACCTGCAGAGCTGCGCATGTAGTCCTCGAAATTAGGTACATTGCACGGCCTCGTCGCTCCGACAAAATTCACCCTAATTGAAGCATTTCATTTTCAACCGAATCGGCACGGCTCCCAATCAAGTGGCAGATGAAAATTTGATGCACCGAAACGGGCTCGCTGGCAGTGCGCAACACTTGACGAGCTCTGCGATCTATATTGACATACGCCAACTGTCCCGTGCCTGAATTTTTACTGCGCCAGTGCCCTGTTAAATTTATACCGTAGGGACTGTAGGAAGTTTGCCGAGAACCCACTATCGCACGCGAAAACGAACACCCTGAGAACGCGCGAAATCCAAAATTCGCGATTCCCAGTGCGTATTCGGATCCAAACTCTTTAACAATAGACGCGCCCAAAGTGTAGGAGAGACGTGGGATGAATTGATTTACGGTCGCGGAGTTGGTGGGGAAAAGTTTTAATTGCCAACGCGCGGCTTTTTTTCGGACCGCTGAAAAGCGACAAATGGCCTGCGCGGCCGACTGATGTATTCCGGATGCAAGCTTGGCTCGCGCGTTTTCCGAACACGATCGGCGCGGCGCGAGAATATTACCGGGACACCGGTATGCCTCATGTGTGAGTTGGCTTTGCGAGCAAGCGGTGAGTATTGGCGGCAGTTAATTTCACTCGAGCGCTTTGCCAAGGCAGCCTGTTTTGATTTCTCGCTCTCTTTTCGACGCTTTTGATATCGGCTCTGTTTGCCGCTGCGGGGCTATTTTTACAGAGTGACCAGCGGGCCACCGCTTGAACAAATGACGGGCAAAACTTGCAGTGTGTACGACTCTCTTAACTATTCATACGTGGCTGCCCGATTGTTATGCCGTGCGGCTGTGGCAATATCCATCTGTTCAGTTTTGGATATTGGTGACTGGCTGATGCGAATGATTTGCAGGTGGAAGAATATAGTGAAACTGTCGTGCTCGTTATACTATAATGCACCCTGAATCCAATTGGCTCATAGGCTAAACATTTTCTGAGGCTCTGCTCTCTGTTCATAGATGGATGCAGAGGGATTCAAATTCGAAATAATCACCACAAAACTTCACATTTCAGGGTCATATATGGATACGGGTTGAGAAAAAGTTTCAAAGTCTGACTTCTAATTACAATTTGAAAGCGGTGTGATGATATTCTTATTATTTTTTTCCATTTCTCGTAATTTTAAACAAAATCTTCCACATTCTTGACATAAATCATACAATATTGGCATCGATGACCCCGTAGATTTCCATGAATGGGGTCCCACGTGGCATTTTCGGCCTTTTCACGGAGGTACTCCATAATAGTCCATTGGTAGATGCGGGTGGAACACTTAAAATTCTATACAGACTCCTAAAAAGGATCCTTAGACACATTGCAATTTTCAAAGTTCATAGAAATGTCCATATGCGGTAATAGAGACACTTCAAATTCCTTGTCTCAAGAAACGACTACAGAGTATTAGGAATCGTATCCGGGCAATAAGTACAGGGTCTAGAAGAGTCATTAATTTGTCTCTCTTCATATTTATGCTACAACAAACTGTCATAGATAGATTTCAGTAAATTCAATAATGATTAATTAACTGATTTTGAAACTATCGGTTTTTCCTGCCACTTTGTATTTTGCACAATAGTGCGACGTTTCGACTACATTCTATAGCCCTTATCAAGCTGAAGAATATAAACGTAAAATAACACTCTCATAATAGAGAAAATGTTATTTTATGTATATATTTTTCAACCTGATGAGGAGGATAGATTGTAGTCGAAACGTCGCACTATTGTGCAAAATACAAAGTGGCAGGAATAACCGATAGTTTCAAAATCAATTGATTCAATTATCATCCTACGCTAGAAACTTAAGAAGTGGATTTCAATAATCATTATTCATGATACCGTGCAGGGGTAGTTTCGGAAAAAGGATAGTTTGTGACACGAGCGAAGCGAGTGTTACAAGTCCTTCGTACCAAAACTAACCATCCGAACGCGGTTTCATACATCGCTGTATAGCACGACTACCTGGAAATCATATTCAAACTTGCGATTTTTAGGTGAGGATACTATAAAGTTTGTTGTAATATTGTAACGTTGTAATGTTGCATCTATCCAGATGATCCCAAGAAAAAGGTTCACCAGAATATTACCCTGGTGATCCGCTTTGATGAATCAAGCTGAATGAAAAAACAAACTGTTGAACCACGAAATTGCATACAAGACAAGAAGTGCAACGGCAGACAACATAGAATTTCTTTCACTGGAGAGCCGAATGCTCTAAACTGGATTACGTTGTGTTTGCAGTTCGCCCATTGATCGAAGTGCCGAATCAGCTGGTTGGGGCGCCGATGAGGACGGACGTGACTCTGTCCTGCAAAGTGGAGGCCTCGCCGAAACCAATTAATTACTGGACGCGCGAAAACGGTGAGTGCACGTCCCGTCTTACGCGCAGTCGCGCTCGCACAAATCGAGCTCGGATCCCGAAACTCGGGCGCGGATCTATCAGCGCCAATCTCAACTTTTCCAACTGGCCAAGGCAAGCCATAGAAAGCGCGGCCCAGATAATTTGGTCGTCGGTGCCAAACTTGGATCCACTCGAACTCCGCTTAGCCGTTCGTTATTCGGATGGTTCGAACCGAATTTCAACTCTCCGCATAAGCTGAGCAATCTACGTCGATCGAGCTTGTGTAGGCTCATACAGTGTGTACGAGTTTGTTCTAGCTCCATTGGCTGAAGTTTGCTGCAATATTTATTCGGTGATGGAGTTTTGATGAGTGGGAATCATGGAATAACCTGAGAATTGCATGGGTCGAGTTCATTGAATATTGCACTCATTATGAGGTTTTGAGGGAATTCAATTACCGTGGTCTATCATGATGTGATTTAGATCGATCCGTTCGGGACTTTTTGATTGTCACAACTCACTTTGAATTTAGAGATCGATTCGAGACTCGACGTACCTTCGCAAGTTTGCCTCTTGCAACTTGAAGGCTGCTTTTGAATCAATAATCGGTTGGAATTCATGTGGTTCAAACCCATTTCCAATCAATTCGTTGCTACGTAGAACGTCTATTTTATTTTGAAATCTAGTCTTCATTTATATCGGAGCTGATATTCTCAATAATGTCTCTTAACACGGTTTTGCCAAGATTGGAGGGGAAAAGGGAAACATTGTGACCGTCAATCTCGTGTAAATTTATCTGTGTTTAATTTTTTTTTCTTTCCCAACAATCAGCCCGAATCTAACTCTGCTCGAAGCTCTCATGATTTTCATATTTTCTCTTCTATCTACTGAACAGGTGAGATGATAATCAGCAACGACAAATATACGATGTCCGAGGAGACTACAAACATGTACAGCGCCTGGATGCATTTAGTGATAAAGAAACTGCATCCACGTGACTTCGGAGGATACAAGTGCATTTCGAAGAACTCGCTGGGAGATGCTGAGAGTGGGATCCGGTTGTACGGTGAGTTTCAAACAATGAATAGGATGAACTTTGAAAATATTCTTACATCTTGAATTCACGCGCGTGAAAGCTCTGAGCAAGAATCCGATGAAGACATATTTCACGTTGAGGGTTCTTACTTCATCACAAAGTAATCAGAAGTTCACAAAAACCTCTCGGTATGAGAAGTTTTTTTGAATCTCATTCAAGAAGAAGGCTCGAACGTTGAATAATCTTGAACTGCCACGATTCACGTGACGGGTGCTGCAGCGCCGAAGTCCTCAAGCCAATTGGACAACGTCAGTCGCCTACCTCTCGTTCATACCATTTGCTCCAGATCAACGGGATAAATCTCATCCATCGCACCGCGGACAGGCGGTAATGAGATTCATCTCGGGAGAACTCGAGAAGCCGCGGCCGATGTCGCGATCATTTCAAAAACGAATATCCTTGCAATTTCCGTTCGGTCCTCGATCAGAATCCGATAACCCGTCACAGTAGGGCGCAGAAGTTGAACTTTCATAGCCCAGAGCGCGCGAAATTCAAAACAAAGCTCGGCCGCGTCGAGTTCATTAACGAAGAATCTCGCGCCACCGCAGCGACCCCGGACGACAAACCCGATAAAGAGCGCTCCGCTATACGCTTGAACGACGCGGACTCTATATACCTCTGCGGCTCTGCTAGAGCCGAAAATTCTGAAAGCGAGCCGGGCAGCGCATAGCTCTGTAGATCTGAAAACAGAGGCCGGTGATGTTGCGTCTCGCTGGCGGAGTTGCTCGCTTTCTTTAATGAAATACTTATCTTGGGCGCCGCTATTCGCAATGCAGCAACAAAACACCGAGACTCTGGCTCTCGCGCCCCTTAGCTCCAATGCCGGATTTTTCGCTCTTTGGCGCGGGCTTCTGTGCGCATTTTCTCTCTCTCTCTCTTTCCGAGTCTCTTTTCAGCGGGGCACCAGCTGCCGCAGAGAGCTTATCTGATCGCGTGACTCGGTTTCGCTCGCTGCGAATATACAGGCCCGACTCGTGAAAGGGACCTCGTGGCAGATGCGCGAGACAAGAGGCGTACAGCCGCGTTTACACCGGAAAGTATACATTCGAGGAAGCTACTTTGGAGCTTTTCCTGTCGCTCGCCTGTACCGGTACTCCGGCAGACTCGACGTTTTTCCTGTGCGGATAGTTGTAGGGGTGTTCCCCTCTTGCGTTTGTGGTACTTTTCGCTCTTTTCCGGCACGGTAATGCGCTAAGATTGTTCTGTACTCATCTCGTCGTTCGTCTACTAGAACGAAGTTGGTTGATTATCGGGAACGATGTGAATGAAGGAGATTCCATTAGTAATTAGGAATGTGACCACTTTGCATCTTTTTACGAGAATCGTTAAAAGGTAGCACTTTCACTCCAAGACCCATAACTCACTCCCAGTAATTAGCTACCATCTCCAAAATCTCCATCTTCTCACTCTAAGGCATTACATAGTGAGAATACAACAACTTCGAAGAAGATTTGAGACTGATCAAATGACGAGAAATCTATTATAGAATCAATTTCCCTTCAGGAGACCCAAATATAATTATGTGAAAGAAGTATTCTTTTCAGTCGAAGGAAAGATTTGCCCATGAACATTTTCGAGTTCAAAGTTAATCAAGACTAACGAAGAAAGCATGAACCGAGATCGGTTGGATAATGCGCTTTGCAAATATTCATTGATCAGAATTTTATCATGATTATTCACGATTCTACTTCGGTATCATTCCAATTCACCGAGATAATCCAAAAGCAGAAAAGGATAGATATTTTACGTAGAAAATGGCTCATTGCAAAAATCTACAAGACCTCCTGTAATTTGTACAGGAGACCTCAGATAGTCGTGATCGCCAATTTTGAGGAGTCTCAATACTCGCATCGTGGAAACGTTAAAAGAATTGTAATTAGCGGATATGGCCTGGCTAAAAACTCACGTATGTTGTATCCTTGATCAAGAGTGAAGGCGAGAATGTTCTGTCGAATCATCTGAACACGGGAATCCCAACTAATGATCCAGAAAAACGAAAGAGCACCCCTATGACCTGGAACGGGTTTTTCATCCATAACTATCTATTGGCGCGATGCTATTCTGGATTTTGGCGATAGTCTTTCTGCAGATGTCGATGCGACCAATGCGCGAATGCAGTTTGTACATCAGCCCCGACTCAGAGGCAAGAGATTTAGGGTTTTCAGAATGAATCTCAGTGGTAACAGACGAGTATGGCCAGACGAGATGTCTGAGATCCTGGGAAAGATAGTTTATATAACCTATGCTCCAAAATGCGCTTTTCCGTGCTAGTACGAGGGCTTGTAGACGCGGGGAAAATGGCTTTTTTCATCCGAGTATGAAAATACCC
>JAPYYZ010007639.1:0-10048 GCA_030522705.1 Eretmocerus eremicus
CGGCGGAGTGTCAGAGTAGTGCTTTGGGGTGTGCAGTGTATTTTCCTTGTCTGCGGCCGCTCACGCGGCTAACCAGAACCTGGCCCTTCAACGGGCCAGAAAATAGCCGTTTCACTATCCGCGACCCGTGGACGCATCCGGTTGCATGGAAAATGCCCGACCCTGAGGAGAGGGACCCGGGGATCCGGGTCCCTAACCGCAAGGTCCCGGAAGAACTATCTATCTATCCATCTATCTATCTCTCACTCGTCCTCCGTGATCTAAAAACCATTGCTCCCTCATGGCGGAGACAGCTCTAGCTCCTGAACTGTTTCAGGGATCATTTCCGATTTTGGTTGCATTTTTCCAATTACTGATTTTACGGTCAGCTACGAGAGGTTATTCTCCGCAATGCATTTTCAATATGCAATGCACAGACGAATGAACGTTATTGGGCTACCGTTACGCACGCTTGCAAAATACTGCCTGCATGGCCTCGGCTTAGGATGGTCGCAAAAATATTTTTTGGTAGTATTCTGTTCTTATAAGAGATGTATAATCGGCTGTATTTGTTGTAATGAGAGATGCAACGCACTCAATTGATTTGGATCAATTACTCATTGATGATTTACCTGAATATTTTGATTTCACGAGTTCTTATGATGGTGATATAGATTGGAGAATAGTCAAGGTATGACGAAAAACATAGTGTTATGTTCTCCGGGACATCAGAGTATGCTCGCGGTAAGATCGATACTACTGATAGGTACTACTGACGTGTTGGAGACACACTCCAGGCTATTGTTAGGTTCACGCGAGTCCATCACGATCTTTTCCCAATCAAATTCCTGGTTCGTGATTCTCTCGAACGTGAGATAGAACAGCAGTCTGCATATGATTTCCTGATATAGTATATTAAGCAACGATTGTCGAAAATTCACTTCACGCACGAACTGGAACCTTTACACTCTAGGGCAATACCTCACCCATGAGCCGCAAAGCGACGAGGGGAATCTCCGCCGCCCCCCGCCCCCACTACTAACAAGAAGAGGGCCCGACTGTCGGGAGTCCAATCTTGCTGGAATTTCGTTCACGCATTCTTTGGACGAAAAAAAGATACCTGTATTTTTCTATTCAGTCCAATGGCTTCCTCTCCAAAGATACAGTGGAAAACATTAACATTGCTTATATAGACTCATGTTAAAAGTTGGACATATATGTATACTTGCCTCGCTCGAGTTCTTGTCTGTGTATTTGAAGGGGAGGCCCATTTGACAAAACAAACTGAAATTTGTTAGAGAGAATGTTCTAAAAGAACAATTCCATTGCGACATTAACTCGAATCGGAAAAATGTTGGGAATAAATCATGAAAACCGTATTGAGTGCACGACATGATCCCTCAATCATGACGTTCCAAATGATACATGAATGCATGCAAATCATTCACACACAGAATTTGATTGATCAAAAATCTCCCTCATATCATTCAAGCAAGGATTCGCATGAGAAAATTCAATGCGCCTAGTAAAACTGCGGGGTATTTCAAAATAGTTCATGTTTTGCATAATACGGGCAATTTCCAATTCTCGTACAAAATGTGTCACGCACCGGCACTCAACGGGTTGCCTAGGTGCAGGGGTGCTCGTCGCAAGTTTGATTACTCGCAAAAATCAAAAAATTCCCATTCTTTCATTCACTATATCGACGTAAAATTGTCTGATCTTTCGATCTAAGATGTCAAAAAAAATATTAAAAAATGTAATTTTGAGATATAACACTTTTAATATTTGTTCGCGAAATGGACCTCGTCATCAGAAAGCTGAGAAAAAACTACATCGGAACTGACTTTGTTGTTATTCATTTGCGTTGGTTATGAAGCTCTCATGGATCCCTCAAAAGTGGTTGTTTTGACGCTCGAAGACGGCCCTTGGAGAGTTGGCACGATTTCCCCCATTTCCCAGATTCTGGATCTAAGAACTTTTATTGTGCCACCGTGATTTTCAGACCCTCTAAAACGTTTCCCTTCGATTTCCCCAACATTCTCCAACAAGTTCGAGAGCTCTCGAATCGAGATCGTGGAGAGAAAGTGAGGAGGCAGTGATGCAGTAATGAGTCACGAAGTGAGAAAAAGAGAAAACATGATGCGAGAGCAGTCGCCACGTCACAAACTATAGAGCGGCTGCAATGTTTCATCGGCTCTGCAGAAATTGTGCACGCAAAAAATTATCTAATGATTGGATGGGCCTACACTAGTTTTCTCCAAATAAATTTCTAAGATTTGCTCCCATAATCACAGAGACTGAGCTGGGAAAGCATCAGTGGAGGAATGGAATTTTTTTTATGACTGAGAGATATTCTCAGCGGATGTGCAAGAGTAGATGAATCCCTGGTATATTACCATTTGAATTCCCAGATTTGTGCTTGAGAGTAAGTATCCAGAAGCTAGGCTCCAAATTTTTTCGGTATCACAAGCTTATAAATATGATTGATCCACTGTTGGTTCCCTGGTGTGTGTTTAAGGTCTAGCAATCAAAAGGCTCACTTGAATCCAAGGAGCCAATTGCGAATCTAAATCACTCGTCACTCCCAGTCTTCTGAGCTCTCAAGTCTCTTGAAATTGTGGGGAATTCTATGCGCAAATGCAATTGAATGCATTCGACATCTTCGACAGTGGATAGCTGAATCTGAGTGATTTAATTTTTTGAAAAACGTGCCATTTGTGCTCCTGCTTGGATTGTTTATTGACCAGTTGATACATCTTGCGAAGTATCTCAGTGGTTCGAGTAATGGTTCAAACGAATTTCATGTTTGGTGGAAGGAATTTATGCCTGCCTCGTACGTCTTTTATACCGCAAAGATTGGCTACTCCAAGATCTGCCTCAATCAATCTGTACTCCTATTGAGGAGATAGATCTTGGATTATTTATTTCCTCATTGAGGGTAACTCCGAGCACTCACATAAATTATACTCATACCAGGAACTGAATTAAGAATTCGAATCTTTGGACGACGGAATGAAAATTGATTCAATTTACTTGTATTTGAAATACTTTGTGCTACATTTAATATCTTAAATGTGTCAATAGCTGTAATAGTGCTGTTCTCAGCAGTCCTCTATGACTTTAATTCTTAATGATTGTTAGGAATACCTAAGATCGAATAGTCTCATGGAAGGTTTCTTCAATTCACACTGTGGGTCAAGTTATAGCTTGGAGTCCCATCTCCAGACATCAAATATCATTGAAAAGTTTCTTTTCCAACTAACTTTCATGATTTAACTAAACAAAACTTAACATATTCAACGATATATGTATAGATGCACAAAATTGTGAGGGACATGATACTCGAAAAAATGGCCAGAACGTGATTTTAATTCTTGAGAAGAATGAGATCAGAGGAAATATAGGATCCGAATCCAAACTCCTGCGTTAGAGATATCTTTGTTGAACAGAGGAAATATGTCGAGTACTTCTTGATTTTATACTAAAAGTATACCAATTTAAATTAGAGAAGAAAGTGAAAACTATAATTGTCGTTTCAAAATATTCATGATTCATCCTGAAAGTTTCATATCCTTTATTCTTGACATCATACAAATTACTCAAACTTTCTCATACAAAATTGTAGCGCATCGCGTTTTCTACGGACAGGAGAGGAGCGGTACTCAACAAATTGAGTTCTCCGTTTCTGAATCACGACTTCAGCTTGGGGAAAGAACTAAGTAGTTGAGAACTGCTCTCCTATTGTCCGTAGAAACCCCGAGATGCTACAATTTGGGATGAGAAAGTGTGAGTAATTTTTATCATCCCAAAATTAAAGGATACGAAACTTTCAGGATGAATCATGAATATTTCTAATCGTTCATTCTTCTTTGATTTCACTCCTTTCTCTCATTTAAATTGGTATTCTCTCAATATAGATTCCAGAATATCGACATATTTCCTCCAATCTCATTATTCCCAAGAATTGAAATGAGGTTCTGGCCATTTTTCCAAGTATCATATCTCTTAAGATCTTGTGCATCTAAATATATCGTTGAATATTTTTAGTTCCTATGCGTCCACTGAAAGTCAGTATAGGAATTAGGTTTTGGTTAGAAAACTTATGGTCGCCAAGTTATACTTTTTAGAAAAAGTGAATGGGGAGGGAGATATGGAGATATCACGATTTACTTGAATTGCGGATAGTGAAGAAACTGCTTCAGGTGGATTTAGATTCCACATCGCTTATAACCTGAGTTAGTCATTCAACATTTCTCTTGTTATGATGAATGAAAAGTTGGAAGCCCGAGAGAGTATATTGTATCGTTTGAAGGCCCACACCTCCGAGTCACGCCGTTGAGAGAGTTATTTTGAACACGTTCATGGGTCAAATTAACGATCAACATGAGTCGTACCAAATGAAAGGCCAACATTTGAACGAATTTTGTCATCTCCTATAATTTTCCGGGGATATCCTTGTTTCTTAATAATGAACTGTAAAAGTGATCTGTCACAGTACTATGCATCAATATTTCTCTCTTTCGACACGGAAGAGCGGGAAAGCAAATATCCAATTTGTGATTATTCAGAATCAGTACTCAGATTTGATTACATTTAAGCTTGCACATTGAGGATGATGAGCTGAAATTTTTCATCGTTGATTCACGGTGTTACGTGGGGATTGCTTGCGAATTATTAGGATAATATTATACGCGAGAAATAATAATGAGACATCTTTCGTTTATTTATGATTGTATCGAGTGTAAACCAAATTTCTCTAACTCATTCATCGAATCTCATCTACCACGGTGATCTCTCTTGTGACTGATCAATGGTGGAGTGGTCGGGACCCACAGAGGGAGAGCCACTTTTCGACAGTTCCGTGGGCTCGTGAAATAGTAAGGTAGAATGGCCAGTAGGAGAACAGTTTGAGATAGGGGCAAAGTTCACTGCTCGATAACATGCGAATCATACAGTCTGCATACTTTTTATTTTCGAATAATGAATGTATGAAGTCTCACAAAGAGTTTCCCGGAAAGGAATCCCGAGAGAGTTGGAAAATCTCTGGATGAGAGCACATCTCGCAAAAAAAAAAATTTGCCTATAAGGGAACACATATGACGGCAGATTCGCCGGTCGGGTAACAACTCGTGTCCAGTAGGGGAACACATATTCTCTCGGATATTCTCGTCTGCTTAAGCAGAACACATAACCCCCACATTCCGGATCCTCT
The DNA here is from genome assembly GCA_030522705.1 of Eretmocerus eremicus. Lineage (NCBI taxonomy): Eukaryota > Metazoa > Arthropoda > Insecta > Hymenoptera > Aphelinidae > Eretmocerus > Eretmocerus eremicus. Next base: position 5,195 of record JAPYYZ010007639.1, read on the forward strand.
CACGAATGCACCCAAAAGATTGTTTACGCTGATGAATTCATGGGGGGAGATTTCTTCAAAGGAACTGCGGCTGTAGAGAAGGGACTCGGGTGGAGTTACATATCCAGCCCTTGTTACATGGATTACATGTTCCAGAAAAGGAAAACTATGCTATTCACACTTACAGAATCAGCCAGAATTTGATGATTTTGTATTCCTAACGTGAAAAACTTAGCTCCTGAGTGATTCAAGTTTCATATATTTTATTCGAATGAGACTTGAATAGGTGCTGATGATGAGTTGACCGGGAGACTTAATCTTTCTCTAAGAAATGATGCAAGTTCAATCTTACTGCCACTGTAGGGCTCATAACAGGTCAATTTTATTTATCATTGAACTTGAATCAAGAGAGACTCACGATGGACATCAGGAAGTTAATCTCAATCATCTCTCAAGAGTTTGAATTATACATCCATCTTCGAGCTTAATTCCTTACGTCGATTGCTGTACCCATTTAGTGCGTGTGAAAGGAAAGTAAGAAGCCGATTGTAGTATCAAAATGTTCAAATACATTTGTTTCCAAACTCCACTGTACCAGTTAAAGAAACAATGGGCATGGATTATGGCCACCGCCCAATCGGGCGTGGTATGAGTGGGGAAAAACTTGAACAATATGGGAACACTTTGATAAAATTTGAAGATCTCATACAGCTTAGCCATGAAAATGTATACACATGAGTTTTGCCTAATAGACAGAAGACATGTTGACACGCTAGGACCTTCCAAAATATTCATTCAAGATAGTGATGCTAGTAACTTGATCAATGGCCAGAGAGAAAAGTATCTCATATCTCTATCCCCATGAGGGACTGGACTTGGAACTCTCATCTGATGATCAGATGAGATTTAGAAGATTTAGAAGATGAGCCAGGAGCTGAACGATTACCCTCAAAGATAGTTTCTTATCTCTAGAGATTTAGATGATTCTGCACACAGTCAATCAAATGAGATATTTGCAGTAATTAAGAAACTTCCTTCATCAGCTCTGTACTTGAGCCAAAAAGGAAGATCACCCTCTTCTTTTTCAGGTAGGATAGCCGCAGAATCTTTCTTTCATTCAATTGCTGAATGGTTGTGACTTTCTTTGGAGATAGTTGTGAGGGGTATATTATAATTCTCAGCGACGCTCCTCACAGAATGACCAAGTTTCATTCATATTACTCTTCAGAGTTTCATTGTAGTTTTACAAGATTTTGACAAATGATGCCGACTCTCCACTTTGTGGAGGGGTGAATATTCTTCCATTTAAGATTCTGCAGATTAGTTTTATTGGCACTCTTTTGGCACCTAACATTTTAAAAGAACGAACAATCCTCGTACAGCTCGGTAGTGCCGGTCAGCCATGAGTCTCGACCCCAAGAAGGTCTCGAGATGGCTGAGCTACGGCTGGGTGGTGTGTCGAGGATATGTGGCCTACCCGACCGCGGATGTTTTAAAGCCCTAGTTCCATCAGGTAGCAATGCTGCGGCGGGCGCAGATCGCTACTTCTGATGGAAAGTTCCTTAACCGAGGCTCCGCCGTAGGGGCGTGTGCCAAGGTGGTTTGTTATAATGAACTGCTTACTTTAGTGATCAGCGTCCGATGAAGTGGTGCGGCTGACTTGCAGGAGCGGGCACGAGGCAGTGGGCTGGACTTGGAGCTTTCCAAGAAGGCAAGAGAAGTCGTCAGGAGAGAACCAAACGAAGTAGGAAGAACGCGCTCGTGACCCACCTAATATTGCCTCTGCTTGGTCAGTCGCCCCACTTGGAAGATTTTCGGCGGCTAGACATTGCGGCGACGCATGCACGCGAAGGTAATTTTCGCGTCTCATCGATTCTTCGAAATGAGATGTGAGTGATAAATTACGCGTGTTAGTTCGTAGATGCGTTGGCAGCTAGGGAAGGGAGTATATACGGGTTATTCCACATATATGCGAGCGAGCGCGAAATTCAAATAATTGCGCGAAGCTAATTGTTATCATTGAGTAATATGTAAGTTTCCATGCACGCGAAGCTAGTGGTTATTTTTCTATCTACATGTTAATATGTACACATGATTCTACTTACACGGTTGGTCTGCCATGAGCCCGGAATGGCTCTGAACTAAACTTTAAGAGTTCTAAAATTACCTGAGATTTCTGGATGTTGCACTCTAGTACCTTACGGATTTATAAATATCATTTCAAAACTCGCAAATCGTAAACGCTTCCTGATGAGATGATAATAGAAACTTCAGTCATTTCCGTCGAGATTCACTGGAGTGTACTCACGTCATCCTGGTTGCGGGTCCTCCGTTTGAAGAACAATCAGCCATCCTATGTATCCTGCATCTGCGTCATGATGTATACATACAATTTCGTTTCAGTTGAATCAGCAGCAAATCAAGAATGGGAACAATAATAATAACCACAAAAATAATGAATCCAACAATAATAGTAGAAGGAACAAGAAAAACGAGAACAAAAACAACAAGGAGGACCAGCAAAGCAAGGAGAATGAAGATGGGAATTTGATTAATTCTCTAAAGTAGTTGACGCACTTGGCAACCATTACAAATATTTGAATTATGTAATTTTTGTTATCGAAAGATTCATTCTTTCCTCATGACTCGTCGTGAAGACAGTGTCAAGCCATTCATGCCAGGTGCAATTCGATTTCACGATAAAATGTAAATAAAACACAGCAGTGAAATGATTATTTCCATTGAATGATTCTCTCATTTAGTTCTAAGTGATGAATCTTTTGTGACATTCATTGGTTTCTCCTAGCGTTTATCAATAAAAAAATTATCATGACCCGTGAAAGTAAACGCTCTTGATTCTTCCATCTAATACAAACATGAGTTCGCTTCAAGGGGGAGGAAAAGCTCTACCTTCGAAAGATTGATGGCAAAGCTTATGAATTATCGAGCGGGTGGTTTTCATTGCTGCCAACGTTTCGCCTGTCAAAAATACATAGGCCTCTTCAGAACAAGTACAATCGAGTCACATAATTGACGGTAAAATTTTCATGTATCTATTAGATACAAGTCAACATTGCACATCATGCACTGGAATAGGGAAGAAAAGATCAGAGGAAGAATATTGAGAACCGAGAATGAGACAACTATTGTTATAATATATATTTTCGCTAGCCAAAGTACAGACGGTGACGAAGTGTCTGCGTGTAACGGGCTATTGCGACAACTGCGTGAATTTGATGGAAAAGCGTGTGAGTTGGACATTTATGAGAGGGGGAATCGAAACATCGCAAGGCTGAGGATAGCGGTTCAGCTGTCTTTCTCACATCACTCTCTGATTTTATCGACAGACAATCCATATGCATTCTTCAGAAGTAGTACCATAGTATCTTGAACTTTATTGAGTGTATTGTGAATGTGAAGCATTTCTAGGAACTCTCTACTCTTTTATTTTACTTCCTGTCTAGAACTTTAACGTTTTGGGAGTCAATATTGTGATTCGAAAAATGCATAGCTAGAGCAGGTTTAACATCTTTGTTTCCCACATGTCTAGTGAGTTCTATCACTCTGACATTCAAAGATCGTTTGGTCGGACCGATGTAAGTTGCACTGGGCTCTCTAAAATCTATTATATATATACAATGGGTTTTGTCGGTCCTTCTGATACTATCTCTGCCAAGGGTTGGAAAATTGATTTCTCTTTTGAGATCCTATCGCAGTACCAATGATGGATGAATTGAAGAACGAATCTGTCGGTTTTTCCTGCCACACATATTTAGCACATTGGTGCGACGTTTCGGATATCTTTGATAGCCCTTATCAAGCTGAAAATATTCAATAATAAAATTGTAAACAATCCTTTCATCACTTAACAAGCACCACTATTACAAGACATAATTCCTGAAGCTAGCGGAAACATTTATTGCTCCGGCCCTACTGAACCGATCGTGACGGATTTGGGCTCATCGTTTATTGCTCAATTCATACCTCCTGATCCCGATCCGGAAAATTTCCTGACCCCAATCCCGACGAGATATCCATGTTTCCGCTAGCTTCCAGACCTGAAGCTAGCGAAAACATAGATTGCTCCGGTTCTACTGGAGTGATCGTAACGTATGTAGGCTCATCTTTTATTGCTCAATTCATTGCTCCAGATCATGGATCGGAAATTTTCCCAACCCCAATCCCGGCCGAGATATCGATGTTTTAGCTAGCTCCAGGCCTGAAGCTAGCGAATACATTGATCGCTCCGGTTCTAATAAGCCGATCGTAACGTGTAAGGGCTCATTTTCCATCGCTTAATTCATCGCTCCAGATGCCGTCCCAAAAATTCTGTTAACCTCAATACCGATCGAGATATCAATGTTTTCGCTAGCTTCAGGCCTGGACAACATAGGTTGCTCCGGTCCTAATAAACCGATCGTAACGTATGTCTGCTGAATATATTTTACTTGATCTATTGCCCCTGGTCCCGTTCTAACCGAGGGATTTACGGGGTATCGGAATAGTAGGGTTCGGGTCAAATAAAGCGGAAGCATCGTTTATAATTTGATGAATATATTCAAAAGAATGGATTTGAAGACATATATATTCACAGCAATCTGAAAATGAAAAGAAATGAACTGGTTCAGTAGTAGATCGTCTACTGGTGTACGTGTATCACATAGTCGGTGTGCCCTTATTCACGGATCTACTTTTGTTTTGGTTTGTATTAGCAATAATCCAATTCAAATTCCGCGCGCTCGGGCCATTTCATGCGTGCGCTACAAGAGCGCCACTCTATCATCGCGTTCGTCACTCTCTGCGACCGGTGCCAGTTCTCGTCGGCCGCCCGTACCGCTCACCTCGCTCTCGATCATGAGCATTTTTACTCTAAAT
>JAPYYZ010007641.1:0-11137 GCA_030522705.1 Eretmocerus eremicus
GGGAGTTGGAGATACAACTGTATGCATCTCACCCGCAGTTACCATCATATTGAAGAGGTCGTCCGAGATACAACGATATGAATAGGAGGCGTCGATATAGTCCGGAGGATATCCCCATATGCTGTCGAGATAAGTCAATGAGTCACTGATCTTGGATCGGCCGCGGACTCCTCGGTACACTTTCTCGCCTCTCTCGTCTTTTGGTACGCATTTTCGTTGTTCAAGGTTCTTTAAATACTCCTCTTGAGTTCGGGTGGATATTCTCTCGCTCATGAGATACCTCATGGAGTTGCCGATATTTTTGCCGAATACGTAACACCAAGAACAACCGTAATAAGCATTAAATTGTTTCCGGGCTTGTCAGATAGGCCGTGCTACGGAATCGACAACGAGAAATAGAGGAGTGATGAATATTCTTAGGGCTCTGTTGCGAGTCGGATCAAATATAACCATTCTTTCATGCATGAGCTTCGATAGTTGTTCTAAAAGTGAGCCCATGAACGAATTCATCAAATGATGATTTGGTTCCTTAAACGTATACAATGCAGCAGCTAAGAGAAAAAATTTCACTCGAAGTTTTGGTGGCAGCTCGAGAATCAAAAGGGTGGTTGGCCACAAACTGAATTTCGTCGTTCCAAACATAGATGCCCCGTCGCTATTCACTGATGCTTTGAAGAATATTTTTTATTCTCCAACTTCTCGCTGCGAATTGTCTACTTCTTTCTCTCCGAACTCTATCATTCTATCTGAACATTTCTGTTTCCTTTAAATTTCTCCATCGTGTACGTTTGTAATGACTTGCATCTCTGTGTACTGGCTCTTATTGATTTTCGAAATAGAGGCTAAGAGCGATTCAAGAATTTTTTGGTTTCCAAGAAGGCAACGTAATTGATATTCAACATTCATGTTGATGTAAAAATTGTTTTTCTTAGTTGAAAGCTCATACGATTGAGAAGCATGCAAACATGATTTTAGTACGTTTCACCCAAAGTTTCCCCTGAGAAGAGGTTCGGAGATTACTCTGAAACACTCTGTGCAATAGAAAGTATAAGTTTTGTCGTCTTCCTTTGGCTTGCGGAATTTTGAGATGTAACAAGGACTCATTTCCACATCTCTAAATTCTGGACCAGCCATCGTTTTAATCATCTCCAAGACCTCGTATCTCGCCTCTTTTGGTAAATTGAATCTCAAGTATATAGACTGGACCATATTGAGGATATCTCTCACATTCATGTTTGAAGCAGGAAAGACGACTAGAGACAATAAATCCTCGAACTTCTCCGAAAAAGAGCCAGAATTGTCGGAAAAATCATCAAAATATTCAGGATCGAACTCGTCATACTCGTGATCAACTGAATGAGAATCTTTTGTATTCATGACGATAGTATCTACTCTCTTGCGAGTTTCACTGCGTATCAGCAAATGTGAATTACCTCGTTTCTCAGCAGCCAACTCATTTTCTTCGTCACTGCTATGAGTTTGGTCGAAGTTGCAGGAGTTCGATTCATTGAATTAATGGTGAGTTATACTTTTCTCACTTTGATCTTCGTTCCAATCACTTACCATCCCCTCTGAAGTCATGCATTTGTTTTTCGATGCTTGTGATTTGTTTTTTCCATTATTGTCCGGTTTTCCTTCAGGATTTCTTGAGTGAAGAAGAATTTTACTAATTTGGGATGTCACTGATTTGTTCGAGTTTTTTCTGATTTCCTTGCTTCCACCAATATCTTGCAACGTAGATTGTTCAGCCTCGAGTTCCCTTCGTTTTGGACCACCTGGCTGCAGGTTTCTTGTCAAGACTCTTGTCTGCTGTACCAGCAGTTCCCTTGCAGGCATAAATCATGTGGTTGAATTCACTGATTCTGGCGCAACGGATCCACGAGATTGGGTTTCTGATGAATAAAGTGTACCGTGGCTCACGTAACTGATGTGGGAGTCTCTATCAGCTGTCTGCTCGTTTAGATCAAACTTTTCCGAAAGTGTGCTTTTCAGCGAAGAAAAATTGCTGAAAACCATTGGTTTCATTCAAGCACTTGGAGGGCGAATTCAAATCCGTAGCGCTGGATTTCGCTTGTCTGGATCAATATCTTTGAGGATTCATGGTGATTTTAGTGTATTCCTACCTACTGTTGATGTGGTCACGCAGAAAGTCAAATGTAGATGTTTTTTTTGGGAATCGAGGGAACTTTGGAACAGCTCTAAGAAGCTCCATAACAATCTCCCAAATCCGGAGTTTTGAGCAAAACTGACATCATTGACATACGTATTAAAAGGACTCCATAATGAGCTAAGGTACGTCTTGTTTCGACATCTGGAAGCAGAGCTATCGCATTTTGAGGGTGAGAAAAGTACTTCCAATCATTTGTCCATGTAATTCTCTGTGCGCAGGTGTCATGGAACCGCGGTCGAAGGACTCGAAGCCAATGAAGAAGTAGGACGTTGATTATGGAGCGTGAAATCATCAAATGATTTTCTATAATAGGTCAATTGAGAGCTTAGACCATCAGCTTCGAATTTGCGACTTCATTAATTGTTTGGAGTTGATTTCGTAATCGCACTTACGAATGAAATATCAATCATCTCAGATATGACTTCTACTGTCCCAAAGTAATAAGCCCCAACGGGGTGTTCAACTTAGTAACACCCTGCAGATACTCATAACTCCAAGCAAAAATGTCCAATCGAATTCTACTTCGCGCCAAATGGAAGCTGAGACTTGGAGCTTTCAGATAGTTCTGCGAAATCAGGTTCCATCGTAGCGTTTGCAAGTTACAGTAGCAACAATGACGAAAATGTTTGAAAATGTTCCAAAGTCACCCTGGTTGACGGTATTTCAATGCATACTTCGCCCATTACTTCATTCTGGGGAGATGCAAAGATAGAAATTCTACGGCGTGAACACTATGGTGATATCCCTAGTAATCGAGGAATCTTTTCCTTCCCTTCAACTTGCTTGAGAGCAATCGTGAGTTAATGTCAAAAGCTACTCAGCAGCTGATTTCTCACAGGTACTCCCTTAAGGTCAACATTGTTATAAAATGTGACGCGATTGAATTATTTGATGTTCGATTGATCGATGTATTCAACTTCTAAGACTACGACGTGTCAAGTAAAATAACAAGAATAATCATCATATTCAGACTTCTGTGGAATTCTTGAATATATTTCTTATGGTGTACTTGTACGTCAACTCTGCTTGGAGTGAGTTTCCCTCAAAACAATGCATCAACATTATATTGAGTTGGGAAAGCTCCCTGCGTTAATCGTCATACTCACGCATTCCTGTACCTTCAGTGTCACAAACAGCTTCAGGACTTTTTGCGACGTCTGGTTCAAATGAAGGAGATGTGTCAGAAAATATCTTTTCGTGTTCCATGGTCTTCGAGAATCCATCATCTGAAGATTCAAATAGGGCAATGGAAATTCAAAATTACATGGAATTTTGCAAGTACAATGGGTAGGGGGCTCACTTAGACTATACAATTTGGCGTTTTTTGTACATTGCGCAGTATCTGTAATGTATTTACGCTAGCGTCAACCACAAGTAAGCCTGAAGTGCGTAGCGCTATTGTCAGCCTAAAGCGCTGACTAACTCAATTCCATGCCAAACTATGTAGTCAGGATAAGCCCCTAGGGACTGTTGATGAGAGAGATTCAATGACAACATCATATTCTTCGGGGATTTTGCTCAAAATCGAAATCACTTATGACAATGCTTTGTAAAAGTTCGGAAAACCCCCACGCAATGAATCATAATACTCACGCATATCTGCAGCCTCAGAATTGCAGGCAGCCTCAGATCTTTTCGCAACGTCTGGTTCAAATGTAGGAGACGCGACAAAAAATCGTTCTTCGTAATCCATCGTCTTCGAGAATTTACGACCTGAAAATCCAATTATGCCAATGAAATTCAGGATAACATGAAATTCTCCAATATTATCGACAGGTACGATCACCTTGCGGAGAAAAACTCAGTTTTATCATGAAATTGTTCGCGAATTATGCTTGAAGTCCAATGTACTCAAGACAATGCTCCCTAACAGTTTGAAAACTCCATTGCGATAAACTGTGATACTCACGCGTACATGCATCATCGAAGTGAAGATCAGTTCCAGAACTCTTTGCCATGTCTGGTTTAAACGTAGACAGCGTATCTGAGCGAGACTTTTCGCGTTCCTCCGTCTCCCAAAACTTACGACCTGTGGATTTGAATATGCCAATCGAATCATCCTCAATCACATAGGATTTTGCAAGAGATGGGAATAGGCACGTTGATATTGCTTTAGAGGAACAATTCTACTACCAGTGCATTGTTGCTGACTGATTCGATTGAGAATATACAATACGTTGGAAATTTAGACTTCTCCTACCTTCATCCAGTCTCTTTTCAAAATTCTTCTGCCTCTTACGACGATGGTTTGGCAGATCTTCATATTCAATGTATCCGCGTTTTTCCCCGCTCATGCTCTTTCTTCTCACGGATTCCCCGATATTTCACGAGTTGCGGCTAACCTTGATGTTCGCTGATGTCGAAAATTTTGAATCGTCCGAACTTCTGCTAGAAAGCGAATGTTGATGTTGTTCGCAAATGAGAATCGCAAGAGCGAGCGAGTAAGAGGTTGGTTGTGAACTTTCCAAAAAAATCATCGATTTGACTGTGGATACAGGTAATTATGATTCATATTCATTTAGTGAGAGTGCCAAGTTAGGATAATTCTCAGTTTCGAAGTACTTTGTCCAATCCAGCTCACTATGTCCTTCGCAATGATTCGAGTCCTCGTGACCGGCCGATATGGACAAAAGCGCGTGATTCCTACCCAAGATATTGAGTGGTATTCGCCAAGCAATCACGAGTCCAATTCAAAATACCACATGAAAGTGGAGGGCATAAAATAATCTGGCATCATACATGACGTGAGTGGCAAGGGCTATTTTTGATTTTTTCTACTCAAGCATCACACTGTGGATAAATGTGAGGTTGAATTTTTGATATTTCAGATGATCCGGAAGTTTTGAAGAAAGCTTTAGAGGAGGAGGGATTTTCTACCCCCCCTCCCCCCCTTAACCCCATTCAAAAGGTGCAAGACCAATTTACCTAGACCTGCCCCGTCCGTTGTGAAGGTCGCAAAGAAAAGTAGGAATATTCAGATGAGGTTTGTGCTTTATACTATCTTTATAGAAAACTCGTTCAAAACATCAGCTCTTGCCAAAATTGTGCGAGGAAACAAATATACATTCTCACATTCAATTACACTCGGAAAGATTCGTTCAAATGACATGTGATGGACTTGTTTTGGTGAGAATAAGGCTGTCCCAATGCTACTCTTTTCAATGCTTGGATCCATTCCTCAATCACAAATACATGTCCCGAAATATGTTTAAAAGCATGTTCAATGCATTTCTATGTCCTCGACTTCGCATCAATTAAGAAGGATCTACTTTTGCATCGATTTCAATGATTTTTCAGAGCAATCAGCCTAGGAAAAAACCAAAATTTACGAAAGACCAAGTTGTAGAAGAGAACGGTTTGATTGACGTGTCAAAGGTAGAAAAAGAACACGTTGAGCCTTAATTGCCCGCCGAATATCGAAACCGACAAGTACCTGCAGATTCAGAAGAAAACCACGCAAAAGAGAACAAATCTTTCGATTTCTTGACTTTACCAGCACTGCAAGTGCCTCCCCAAAGTAGTGGCCCAAGCTCTGAAGCAGATCTTTCGACTGCTCAGGTATGATTCAATTTGATAATGGATATTAAATGGCACATACACCAAGCTTCTAAAAAATTTTCGATCGAACTTTGGATTTGATTCTCAGCTATCATGCTCCTTACATTTTTCATTTTACTCATTCATAATACGTGATTGCTCGTTTCTCATGAAAATAGAAAAAAACGTGTATATTCTTTTGGCCTATAGGTCAATCGCGTGCCAGAGACAGCGCAGAGCCCAATCGTGCGCCTTTGAGCAGAACGTCAACCAAAAGAGAATGTGAAGTTCATCCAATCTGCTAATGGGTCGTGTCGTAAGCTAGACTCCAAGGAATCGGATAATAGTATTCCACAGAATCTAAGATTGAAGTCGTTAAATTTTCCGTTGCTAAATTGATCCTCAGAACTCCGAACAGATCAATATGTTCACCGTCTCCGTTACAAGGACCATTCATGGTAATTTGATATCATTATTGAGACAACTCGTCGATGAGAAATTCTTTTCATGTCTCAAAAATACAAGTTTGTTCCACTCCGCACTTTGAAATCGCCTGTTTGCCTATTGATTTTTTTCGAGAGGTTCATGAACGTACCTGAGTGAATCTCCAAAAATATGCTGTTGAATAACAAATCGATGATCACCTTTCAAATCTGTGTGGTTGTCAGATACTTACAATTTTCAATCATGAATCTTATTAAAGCTGAAATTTTCCCTTCTAATCGAGGCGTGCTATCATTTTATGTGACCTCCGCTTGAGATCTCTACAATGGAGTGGTTTCTCCGTATCCCATACGGGTTTCATATGAAATTTGTGTGGATATGTTACCAAGAATCTCGTAGACCTCATCGTAGAATCTAAAATGTCATTTCATTCTGAGCTTACCAAAGGTAGCGCGTAATACGTAAGCGAAGTCACAATACGTCATTTTCCTCGATCATCAGAGAACTACCGACAAGACCGCCAACCAGTTCCAAGAATTGCAGAAAAAACTCGGAGAGACGAAAAAAGAGAACATGAAGCTGCTGAAGTTGGTTAATGATCTGAAGGAGATCATTTTGAATAAACAGGATCTCATAGATGACTTGATGAAATGCAATCTGGAATTGCAGAAAAAAGCCATAAACAACTTCACACAATTACATGGTTAGTTTATCGTAGTTTCATTACTATTCTCAGTCTATAGCGATCCTGAATTGATTAAAAAATTTGATTAATATGCCTTGATGAGTTCACTTCTATGAAACCCACTTCGAAGTTTTGATTGATGATTGAGCACAATGCTTTAGGGGGGTCATTTGCTCCCACGCTTCCCGCAATTCCCTGGAAATTTGGAATATCATCCCAGAGCTTGGTCAAAAATGATTGAACTCAATTTCTCATCTCCATGCTTGATACTTTGTCATCGCTGGATACAACTACCTCAATTCACAGATTTTGTCCGTGGTCTGAAGCAACCGAGCCCGAATACCTCCTCTGGAGATGGATCTCATCTATTAGTTGGTTATGTGAACACTCCAACTTTGATGGTTAGTAATTTTCTATCTCTTACTCAGAAGGGAATACATTCCAACGATGAGACAATTTAAAATTCACAGATGAGGGATATTTCATATAGGCGATCGTAACAGAGCAGCATAAGCTGTCAAAAACGTAGACTACGTCGATTACTCTGAATTTTTGCGTTCCTCTTTCCATGCTTACTACCAGAATGTCATATGATTCTTCTCATCAATTGAGATCCTATAGAATTTTAGAACAACGCGAAATCAAATCCACAATAACTTAGAAGTTATTGAGACCGTTAAATTCTATCGATTTCTAAACTTCTGGGAATCTCAAATCAGCGCACTCATTTCACAAAGGAACGTAAGAACGAACATATTGGAAGAAATATTTCATCGCGTAGGTGCATGTTGGTCGTAATCAATGGATTTCGGAACGTGAATGGACCTACACTGTCTCATTATTAGACCTAATATCATTTGTTCATGAATTGGGACGACGATTGTTTGGTAAAGACTATTTAAAGTCATCAACTGTCACGGAGAGAGGGACTAACAGAGCTGGAAAAGGAAATCAACGACAATGGAGCCAGTTAGACCCAGTCAAGATAGAAGCTATTCGAGGTATATTATCTAATCTGTAAAACATACTTAATTTGACCTTGCCGAGAATATCCTAGGCGATCTACTGAAACACCCGCCAAGTCGGTGGGACTTTGTGTTAGAATGTACGTATCATCTTTTTGGGGATCTCTATCACCAAGCTCAACTTCTACTGTATGTTAAGGTGAGGAATACTTTCTTTGTTCCAATTTTCCATCACTTTCATCTATTATGGATCCCATCAGTGTTTGGCACCCGGATCCTCGTTCTTCTAGCAGCGATTATTACTCAATTTTTCGAGGATTTTTTCCTGTGAGAATTTGTTCAGATGATGGACCCCACATTCTCATATTTTATTTTATTTCATTTTATTCTGCAATTTACGGGCAGTAGAGCCATTAACTAATCGTAAAATTTACGAACTATTGTTATAAGACTTATAAGGCAGTTGCGTGACTCGTATGATCTTCATCATTGGCTCTCAAAAAATTGAAATGTGATAGCCACAAGTTTCCAACTAGGGATCCCCAGCAACTCAATGACAGTTTTGAGAAATCACCTATCTTCCGGTACGGGATTCCTCATCATGATTATTTTCTCAACAAATCTACGTGGCGAATTCTTTATTCATTCGTGCATATGCGAATTGAAATGCTCTCGCGTTCACTTCATCGAATGAAATTAGGATTATTGATTCAATGAAGAATGAGATTCATGAGAGTATTGAGTATTGAGCTTACTTTGGAATTCTTCTACGCAAATGCTTTGGACTGGTTCTTGAGTTCATCTCAATTTCGCGAGATGCCTGCTGCGATAAAAACAAACCACGTTCTCTCTGTCACGGCGTACCTCAAGACTTCCATCTCAGACTTGAAGAAGGACAAGAATAGAAAAAAGAAAGGTAATGCTCGAGCTACAACGCGGGTCAGCTACTGGAGGAATCAAAAATTTCCATATCTCTTCTTTCTTTATACTTTGTATAATCACAATTAGTAGATTTATTGTGATGAATTTTCTAAATGATCATTCCGTCTGGTGAGTGATGTACTTCATAGCAAACATAACACATTTTTCGAATGTTTGGGAGTGAAAAGTATTCATAACGTCTCAATAATCAACCATGATAAAATCTTGAAAAAATCGCGAGCAAGTTGATTTATATCTTCTTTAATTTCTCGTAGTGGTAATTTTAGAGGCATAACTTCATTCTACTGTGCACTGGATGTATTCATTTCTAGCAAACTGGAGAGTAATCATATCTATGTTACGTCTCTTTACGAAAACGCAAATCTTCAATCACGGCAGCACTGATCTTCAATGTTCTCCATACACGTTGGATACGTTAACAGTTTCTTGATACACGTGTTCATGATAAATATGCGTGAATTGCTTTTCAAATCGTCGGGTCGACACTTAATTTGGGCCTATAACACCATACATCATTGTATAATGAGATACGTCGAGAAATAAATTTGACAGTCAATTTTTTCTCCTCTCAGTAGCACCTGCAAAGCTTAGTAATCCAAAAAAAGAGAAAATATTGAAGGGACAAAAGGAATGAGAGGACAAAAACAGTTCAGAATCTGATGAGGACCACCTTCAGGATTCAAAACATTGGGAAAGGGTCGAAACCAGTCTTAAAGACGAAGAAGGGACCGAAGCGAGTGGAGATGAGATTACAGATGACTCAACGAGAGCAGAATCTGTGGAAAAAGATCGAGACTTAAAGGCTCGGGGACTTAAAGACTCAAAGGGTCAGGCTGAGAGAAATGGATTAGATAATCTTGGAGCAGAAGGAGGAACAGAAGTGAGTGAGGATGAGATTCAAAGAGAACTAAGGGAAGGAGAGGGAAGAGTCTCAAAGACTGACAAACACTTTGAGCAGCATAAGAATATCGAAAGTTCCAGTCTGCAGCAGAATGAAACCGGTGGAAACGTTTCCAACGCAGGAGAAGACTCAGGCGCAAGCTCCATCGATCATAATGATACCGCGCTTTTGCGCTATCATAGCAATGCTTCGTCGGAAGCTAAGGGAACTCCTGTTACAAGGTATGGACTGACATAAGCCCGTGAACACATCCAGTCTAATTTCTTTTTCAAGCTCTCTCGGACTGTTGCGTACTGTAACTTGTAGCGTGAACCGTACACTACTGTAGCGTTCATCAACATCTATGACCAGTTAACTCTGAAGTGGACCGCTTCAAGGCGGACGGAAGAGTACCACCCTACTTACTCGCGGTCATCAGCGATGGACTGCGAGATCGTGTGCTCATCTGCGATACCGACGAAGGCCGCATCGAGCTGGAGCTGTCCGAGGGCATAGCCCAAGGCTCTGTCTCTAGCCCATCCAAATGGAACACACAATACGACGACTTCCTCGCTCTGAACCATCCGGACGGGGCGGAATTGGTTGGGTGTGCGGACGACGCGGCATTAGTTGTTGTCGCAAAAACCGCGTGGGAAGTCGAATGTATTGGCAACGAGGCACTCTACCAAGTTGGCCAGTGGTTCCCCGATAACCATCTGGAGCTCGCCAAGCACAAATGATAAGGGATGCTAGTCACGAAGAGGAGAAGCTTCCAGATGCCCGTGTTCACCATCAACGGGCACGAGATACCCTTGAAGAGGGAATTCAAGTACCTGGGGGTGTGGTTCGACGACAAGTGGAGCTACAAGGCCCAGTTTAGAGAGGCTGCGCTGAAGGCAGACAGAGTGGGCAGCGCTCTCCAGCGGCTCATGCCGAACATTTAAGGGCTCAAGCCGAACAGAAGAGTTCTACTCAGCACCGTGAGCTACTCCATCATGCTCTAGGGTGCGGCCATCTGGGGTGAGATAGCCAGCGATGCCGTGATCGACGGGAGACTAGGCCCAGTCCAGCGGCGCACAGTGGGAGATTTGCATTTTTTTTGTGTCAAGACTTAGCAACTCCAGTTCTAGACAAGTTATCGACATGATTCGGAATGGATATGACAGCTGAAGACTTGCAGAATGAGGGAAAATTCATGCGGTCCCCAAGAACTCCTCCATATTATCGTGAAAAATGGATGAAATCTGGGAAACGGGTGTGATATACATTCTACCACGAGATACGGGAAGTTGGTGGCTCTGAGTCATCTCTGGTTCATTCAAATGATCATTGAATAAAAGTTCCAATACCGACGTGACACTTTCATTGGCTTTTGACGCTTTTCCAGTCCGGAAAAGTATCGGAAAACTCGGGAGACCTCCCTAGTGGAAAATTTGGAAAATTTTGAGTTCCACCCTGGAACAAGACTTACTGACCAACTGATCGTGAGTGATCAATCAATTATCCTACCCCTC
>JAPYYZ010007642.1:0-11990 GCA_030522705.1 Eretmocerus eremicus
CGGGCATTGAACACTAATGAACTCTAGCCCTCGTAAAAAATTATCCTACAACGAAGAACGATGGAAAGCAACGAATGTGAGCGAATGAAAATGTATGAATTCAATCTTATATTTTTGAAATACAATAATTTGTCTTAGATAAATCCAAGCCGACAGTTCACGAGCAGCCTTTATCACTTTATTACTAATCTTCATGACATGCATGATCCAATGATACTTTCCAAATATTTCCATCATACCGATGCGTATCATCTCTGGTTCTGTCCGATGCGTAACTTCGTTAATTTATACAACTATATTATCTCGAGCTAAAACACGAAGCGTAAGAACACAACATTTTAGATATGTACATATGCCTGCCAGCTACAATCACGCAGAGTTACATTCACCAAGGATCAAATTCTCAAGATAATATTGGCGGATCGGAAAACAAAAAATACGCTTCTTCACTAACACACTTTCTCTGACCCTCATTTTATAACCGTTATTCCCACGAGGCACTACTCTCGCGAGAAAGCAAACGTGGTAATCTGGCGATCGAATGGTGCATTTGCATCTTGACAGGATCTCAGACGAGGTGTCCCGTGAATCTTGGCAGAAGCGAGTGATACGAGTTTAATGACCCCCTCCTATCGATTATAAAATCCTTCCGAAAAAAAATATGTAAAATTTGATGGCTCGAGGTAAAGTATGGATGTTTCAGAATGACTCATCGTGGAATTCGATCCGATATATATTCACAGTATAGTAGTACATGATTACAAATTCGAATTTTGAAGAGAGGAAGAATGACTCACTCTGTGTATGATTACGAGAAGGAAAAATCCTGACCAATCCAGTTGCCTCATTACCAGTCGAACGAATATCACACAGTACAATTATTACTAATCACTTGCTGGATTTGAGTGGTTGCTGTCGATCCAACCGAGTCTATAACTATACCGTAAACTGGGTTGACTTTGGACACTTTTTTTCTTGCTCCAACTTTTGAGTAGTTTATCCTTGAGAATTTTGTAATTTCTAATTTTGAAGTTACGGCAGCGTAGAGCTTTCAAATGACCCACGACAAGATGGTGTAGGATAAGCTAGTCAAAAGTTGGAGAAAAGCAAAAGGTGATTCAAGTTATTTTGGTGTCCAAACTCACCTCAGTTTACTGTACGTGGTTTTGAGCCAACCAAAAATACCTCAAGGTACGAAGAAAGTCTGTGCAATAAATACCCAAAGACAGTCGCAATACAGTCGCGATTGACCTGCACTTCAATTCACGATTCCAATAAAACTACGTCCCAACTCAAAGAGATAATTGGACGGCTTCGTTCCAAAACGCAACAAACGCCATACTTCGATTCTTAAAAGGTCGAGTTGGTTTCTGATAGAATAACGAGATTAGTAATGATACATTCGAAAAATTCTTTCGGTATCTCGAACAAGAGCTACATACTTCCAACCACGTGTATTGTCAAATATGAATTTTACTGAACGGCCATCTCTGAACCGAATAATCTACGAGTAACCATTACAATTTTTCAAAAATTCAAATGGCGTTTGTCCCCTCTTGTATCGGAGCCTTCCAATCCAATGAATCACCGCCTGTGATGCTCCTCAAACATCCGTATGGATTAAGAAAAAAAAAGAAAATGAAAAAAATGTGTGCTCGAGTTGAGAGCATTGCTATCGTGCGTCAAAGCACGTATACCTCTCTACTCCGGCACAAAATCCAAGCCCACCTTGTACTTGTCAACGACGAAAAGCAGCCTCTCCCTCTGATCTATCGCCATCCCGACGATCTGGTCGAGCCCCTCGAGCAAAACGGTTCTCCTGACGAGTCCACCCTTCGAACCGGCATCCTGGACAACCGCGACGATTCCACCGATGCAATCGCCAACGTAGAGTCTCGACGTGACGACGTCAAGAGCCAAAGAACAAGGCATCCACTCGCGTTTACCACCGGATGGATTGTCCACTGGTTTGATCTCGATCCACGATGCGGCTTTTGGATATCGGTGGATCTCGTTGGAGAGGGCCTTGGAGAGGTAGATCGAATTTTGGTTTGGGTCGTAGGCTAAGCCGAGCTCCGAACTGGAAAAATTCTGGTCGAGGTGGGGATTGAGCGGCAGCTGAGACGTGACCTCGCCTTTGGCACTGCTGACCAGGATACCGCCGCTGCTCGTCGCCACGAGGAGCTTGCCCGAGAGAGCCGAGTCTCCTGATCGTGAAATCAAAGATTGGTCAGTGGAGATGGTTTTTTTGGTGGCGAGGGGTTGGGTTGGTGGGTTGAGGTGTTGATGGGGAGGGTGCGATGGGAGCTGGAGGAGTGTAGATAGTGATAGGCGAGATTTGAATTTTACCGCGCGCGGGAAGACGCGATGCCAGTTTTTGAAGAGGTTGCGAGCTTCGCGATCAGCATCGGTCGATGAGGTTTCTTGTGAACTGCGGGGATCGTCACGATCTAACTTTCCCAGTTAACTAAAATAGAAGCCAACCCAGACGGTGCAACAATAGAAAGTTATCTGTACGATGCACTTCATCAAGATACTTTTTGTAATTTGTTGCGAATTTCCAGGACCACGTTGGAATTGTAAGTTATAGGCAGTCGTCAACTCGAAAATGAGATTGCAGTAGATTTTTCAATCAGATAGTAGTGAAAGTGAAGTTTCCTGATACATACAACAAATTTTCTAGTCTAACGGGAGAGAATCAAGTCGCTTTATTCAAATCGACACTCTCGTTCTTACTCTGGAGTGAAATAGTTATTGCAGATTTCAGAATAGAACTCAAGTGATTCGCAAAAAAGGAGAGAGAATGACAACTAGAGTTTCTCAACTTATAAAAGAATCTTGTGACGCCACTCCAGGTGAGACAAGTCATTCAGATTTATCAAAATCAATTTTTTAAGTACCGATACGCAAAAACAACAATCACCACCGACAAAAGCTAACCTGACATTATTATGGGCAATTTAATTCAACTAAGAAATCACAAAATACTTTTGTAAAATGGGATGTTTTGAAGGCACGGAGGCATCTTTGATTACGTATACATAATTTTCTTAATTCACTCAACGCTCAAGATTGACAACGCAATGCAAGTTTTTGGTCATAAATTTACGAGTACTTCCGTGGAATATAATTTAAAATGCAAGATGGGTGACCTGCAAATTTTACAGACTGTCGCTTATCACTCAAATTTGAGAAATTAGTATTCAGAGATATTTTGCATCGCGATATTGCAAGTCTTGAATTTAATAACCCGCTGTTTTACTGCACGGAGAGCTTAAAAACGACGCATGCCCCGGAAATCGCTTGACATCCCTGGAATTTGGTCACCCGGACAACATTTGACGGTCGCGTCCCACATTTTTCGGGCGCGCCAGAATTTTTGCAAGCCGGACTGCGATTATGGCCCGAGATTTGCCGGGCGCTCTGCGCTAAACTCTGGCGGGTCACAAAATTTGTTGTTTATGGACGTATAACCTCTCGAGGGTCAAATAATTTGTTGATACTCTCATCAATTAATGCGTTGGTTGAGAGCATACTCAACCATTTTTGCTCAGCTCATTATCTAATGAGATAACTGACGAAATAGACTGTTCCTTTGACTAGTTTCATAAGGCGGGACCCACCTTAGGACCCGCAACAGCAAACGGGTTTCATATATAAATTGTGACCAGATCTCTCCGAGTTACATGCGGCATAAGACTCTCCCAATCAACAAATCATTCGAACCTTGAGAGGTTATACGTTTCGAAACAACTAATTGCGCGTTCCGCCAGAGTTTAGCGCGGAGCGCCCGGCAAATCTCGGGCCATAATCGCAGTCCGGCTTGCAAAAATTCTAGCGCGCCCGAAAAATGTGGGACGCGACCGTCAAATGTTGTCCGGGCAACCGAATCCCAGGGACATCACGAGATTTCCGGGGCATGCGACGTTTTTAAGCTGGTAAACTTCTCTCCGTGTCCTTACTTCTATGAAGTCGAGTCATTAATTCAGGACAATCTTTGACGTTTCGCATGATATATTCTAAAATTAAATTTGTTTCGTCGTCGGCCATCAATAAAAGTGAAACAGCAAATTTTAGAAAGTACATTCCCTCGTGATAGTTTTGCCTCTTCACCGATTGCTCGTAAGAGAAAATGCAAGTGGTTGTGGAATGGATGAGACTGAAAAAAAAAAAATTTCGAAAATGCAATACTAGTGAACTAAAGTAATTGATTCAATTTTCGAACTACTTGATACGTTTACAAACATTTAAAATCGCCGTATAAACATATCGTATAATATATACACGACATATCATGCCGGCACTTCTCATTAACCTTAAACTTATTGATCCCGTTGATCATTGCCAAGGAAGCTTTATTTGTGATACGATTTAAACTTGTGTCTATTTAAGAGCTTTTTCCCTTCAAATGAATCTCAATACCCATGTAAAAATGAAAATACTATGTTCATATATGATCATAATAGGACGATTAAACTCCAAGATTATATTTAAACAGCGATTTTCATAGTAAGTCACATGTTCTCATGGAAAATTCTGATCAGCCTGCGGAGGACCTTATGAGTTACACTGATATCGAGTAAGAGCCGATTTCCGAAGATTTAGCTGTCCCAGAATTCTCGCGTGGTCATTAACAAAATCGATGGCAAACTATGAGATACTGGTACTACTTATATGTATTCGTGTATGATCATAATAAGGCTCAATAACCTCATGATCCTATATGAACATAGTGTTCCGATTTTCACACGAGTGCCCGCAGAAATTGGGGCACACTACACATTTTAGGTGTAAGATTCGTTTATTAGATTAGATATGCGTGTAACAAAGAAATTACCTAAACGCGAATCATCTAACTCTGCGCATATATTGAACGTTTTCTTTAGAGAACATAAGCACATCCAAAGCTCCCCTTGAGACCGTCACTAGTCAAATCTACAACGTATTCTATCCAAATCACTCAATTTACATAATAATACCCTCGATAATACCTCATATCCTGCTCGTATATATTTGTACCTCGATACAGTTGCTCAAAGACAATTTCATTGTCTATTCATATGCTTCATCGGTGTCAAATATTCCACGGGAGATAGCGATTGTACAGAGCAATAGAAATTTAGTCGCGAGGTGAAAATTCGAGTGAAACAACTACGTGTTCCATTTGGAATGAGTATGATCGGGTATATGAATAACTTACCGCACTCTTGAGCGGACTCGTTCTCAACGGTCACGATCAGCAGCCAAACAATCGTAACCCATAATGAGCAGATGTGTCTTTGCGTCAAAGGCCTCATTATCGTATGAGCTCTTGCGTTTTCGTTACGAGTCAGAAACCGTCAGCCTCGCCTGAAATTTCAGAATTCGCGTTTCTTGTCAAGCTTGCATGTGATGATACATGATCTTTCTTCAAGTCGATAACAATACGTGCTACGGCCAAAGCGAACTACACGTGTAAATGTACCGGCGCAACACTTCATCTTTGCTCGTGATCAATTGAAAAATTCTATACTGATCCCAATGATTTTCGTCAAGAACTTTCGATGAGCCCTACACACTTTGAAAGAGAGTACGAGGAAAGTCAAAATATCAAAACAATAAGGTGATCAACATACTTAATCAACAAGTTGGTTCAATTGCCAAAATCACAGCTCATCTCGCTCTTATGCAAGATGATACAGACAGAAAAATGTAGGCACTCGACGCTCACCATAAAAATCTGCAGACCGTCCAGAATCGCGCTAATCGTTCAGAGGTGCATGACTGACCGCGAATCGACTATTGCAGCTCGATCACTATACGTCTAGAAGTGCTGTAACGGCGTCTCCTCGCCACAGCCGAGAGACGACTGCGAGTTGACTGCGCGAGCTGCTCAGATTTAAACCGTTACCCGCAGGCCCGCCGTTATTATCTTATCCACTCTATATCGACTCTCTTTTGTGTCGATTGGCGACTTCAATATGTCATATTACGTGTTTCATCGGAGCCTCTGCAGAATGTGAGTCATTCCCTTCCACTTTTAGAGGCAAAAAAATTTTCGTATTCGGGTCAAGGTCGCTCGAGGGTGGAATACAGTTTCTATATGCCAACTAGATTTCTCTCGTGTTTTGGTCGAGCTTAAGAAGAATAGATGGATCGGCCAAAGTGAAAACGCAATTAGATGGAGTTGTGGAGATGACTCCTGGCTCGTCAAGGCTTTTTGCCGCTTACATGTGTGCCAGCAGTTCAACCGAAAGTGGGATTTTTTGGGGTCAAAAAATGTTCATGTGTGCGATTTGGGTGAAAAAATTATTTTAGGCCCAAATGAGTATTGGTCGAGCAATGATGTTAATTTAGACTTGATTGGTTGCCAAAAATAAGTGTCTAGATTCTAGTGGCCCAAGATTAATACCGAGAACCATGCAAGAGCTGTACCTTACCGACATTCATCATAAACTGATTTAAAATAAAACAAAACAATATTTTTAGAAAAAATCTCCAATCCAAACTGCGTATTGGCAGACTGCACCATTGTGTAAAATTTTGGAGTGATCAGTGGAAAGCTTTCGGAGTAATCCCAACTCTAGTGCGAATATATTGTAATTAAATCAGAGCCGAGATTATTCCAAGAGATTTCCACGGATCACTCCAGATTTTACGCAGTGGTGCGTTCTGTCAATACGCAGTTTGGATTGGAGCTACTTCTTCGAAATATTGTTTTGTTTTATTTTAAATCGATTTATGATGAATGTCGGTAAGCTAAAGAGCTTTCGCTTAACAAAATTGACATCTGGCTTAAAAATGGCAAATGATCTTCCGCACACATTTTACCTGCTTGTCCACTAAATACTGTCGAAAATTTTTTCCATCCATAATGCAGTGCGCAGGGGGCAGCGTATGATGGGGACGGTAACATTTTTTACGCGAGTCGTAAAACGCGTTCAAACTGCCCGCTAATGCACAGATTCAATTCTAGGGCCGCCCTACTGCATTTTTTCAAGTCTTTGGGATTTCGGGATGATAACTTGTCCGGTCCAGAAAGCCATAATGACGATCCGGGCGTTTGCCGCCGTTATTAGTGCTGTACCAGCACTTTTGGTGCAAATCTCTGGATCAAAGGTCGCCTGATCGTGCAAAAGCTGAGTTTTGAATTTTGGCTTGCAAAATGGTGGAATAACTATAGGCCAAGAGTATATAATTTGAGATGCGTGATTGGGCATAGAAAGTAACCAGTTGTTTTTGTAGCAAATATTGTGCTCTCGACAGGGGACGCGATTGACATTTCGATCCTTAATCATCTAATGTAAAAATCAGACTCACCCTCGAGCACCCACTGGAGAGTCGCGGAACCTTGGCGAGCCCCAGGCTCGGGGAATCCCCCTTTCGCCGGAATTTATACACGTTTATATCGCTCTGCGGCACATTGGCGTGGAACAGAGGAACCCTCAAGGCCCGGGAATTTCGTTGGGTCTCTGACTCAATCGTTGTGTACGTATGAATTTCGCGGCCTTCCCCACAATAATAAGCCGGAAATGGCTCGAGTTGGCTATCATAGAGCCCGCAAACCGATGCTCATCAATATTTAACTTCTGCAGCGTTGAGCGCCGTCAAAACAGTTTTCCCCATTTTTTTCAAACTTTTCTTTGATATAGATCATGATGATAGTTAACAAATATTTGTCCTTGTCCGGCTTACTTTCGTCAAGTCTCTTTTTGACCTGCAAGGCAAGTTTTTTTCCAGATTCCTCGAATACCATTTCGATTTAGGTCAAATGAAGAGTTGACAAGACCAAGTTAGACAATGGCAAACATTCGTCAACTCGTATTTTGACCGAGCTCAAATCGTTTCCGAAGATTCTGGAAAAAACTCTTTGACATGCAGAAGTACTCGGACACCCCAATAAATTTAACGTCAGGAGGGCACCCACTATATACCTACTCATGCAACATGCATTGTTTGGCGTTTCACGAAGCGTAAAAATTGTCCTCGTATCGATTCAAGCATTTCCATGAATAACCATCAATATTAATTGTGACAACAGATTCTAAGAATTAATTTATAAGTGGTTCGATTCACAGTCGATAATTATATAGTGGTGAACTTCAAACAGCACAATATCCGCGTTTGTACGGTTAACAGTAATCAAAATAAGAAAGGAAAGAAAAGAGCAGCTGATTCAATACGGCCAACGACAGACATTCAAGTACATGATGAGTCCCGTCTTACGCGCGTCATTTCCTCACCTTTGCGAGTTCTTATTTGCACAAGGGTAACAAATTATTACAAATACTTCACAAACAACACTTTTTTATAATTTTGTAAGAATACTCGAGCATTGGATTATTACGAAACAACATTCTCTGGTATGATTGACTGTTTATCGAGATGGAATGTTCCAATATCGGTATGTATAATATCTTGAAATTCCACAGCATTGTAACTCATCCAGTGTCAGGATCTTGCATCTAAAACATCATTTTGCATCTCTAATCGAAACCATGTTCCTCTCTCAAGTGAAACATTTGGTTGGCGGTGACATGCTGACTTGAACACTCTCATTCAACTAAAAAGTTGTTCGAATAAAAAAAGAACGCGATCTGTGAAATACATAGTTAATTTGTGGAATTAAGGGATATGTCTCAATTTTATATCGAAGTAATTGACCCTTGATAGTTGTCACAATACGCACTGTTTCATTAACTCAAAGCAGATGCTTTGTTAGGACTCAATGAGTTATTTTAGATCTCACATATTATAGCCGGACTGTTTCGGACTGTTACTGATACATATGTATAAGTGAGATCGAACGTTGGTTTGGGGTCGTGATTAATTTACGTAGACGACTCGAAAGGGTTGTTTACAAATTTAAAAAGAAGCTATAATAAATCATAGTTAGGCGGGAGGGGGGGGGGGGGGTTAAGAAACTTACCGTGCTCGGTTTTAACCGTATCTCATGATTGAGATACGGTTAGTTTGAGACCCAACCTACTCAGAAGTTGCACGTGAAATCCGAGAGTAAAAAAAATCTTATGAGTAGAAAGGGACTGTCCAAAGTTTTTCTGGCGAGAAAGGAACCATCCAAACATTTTTGGTGAAAAGGAGCTATCCAAAAGTTTCCGTTAAAAAATAAGTCATCCAAAATCGTCTGGTAAAAAAGGAACTATCCAAGAAAGGCCTTCGATAACCAGCCAGTTTTTGATAACTAACACTTTTCGCTAGAAAATTTTCGTAAGTGTACCCAACTTGCCCTACATGTGAATCTCAAGAATGCACGCCCCTGTCCTCACGAGACATTTTTGCTTTCTCAAAGAAAAAGTTTTCAGATCGTTTTGGATGAATTTTTGATTTTTCAACTCTTTTTCCATGTTTTTCTCTCTACTAGTCATTCGAACCAAAATTTGCAAAACATTTTCTTATTCAACTCGACGAGATCTTTCGATTTATACCTTTTATTTTTCTCCCAGACCTACTCCAACCCTCCTACGATCTATTTTATATATCACTATCTCCGTAGCTGTGCACTTTCTGCTTTGTGAGTTGTTCATACCACTTCATTTATTCATCAATTTCGCCAATTTTTCACATTTAAGGTAAAAGTACCGACGAAGGCACACTTTTTGCCCAAAGAAGGAACACTGTTCCATGACTTACGCAGTAGTGTGAACTCCTACTTTTTAGATCCAGTCAATCGAAAAATAGAATATAATAGAATATAATGGATAATCATTTTCGGAACCGAGATCAATTTTCAAAATTTTTTTTCGTGCAGTAAAAAAACTACAATCTATAAAACTAAGGGAATACCTAACTAGAAACGCCAAAAATATGCTGTTCCTTGATTGGGACAGGTACAAAAATGGTTGCGCAATGAAGGAATATACCAAAATGCACCAAACTATGATAAAAATTAATACTTTTTTATTCAATCGTGGATTTTCTCAAATTTGAACTCATAATCTATCATGCCTCATATTAAACTTACCTTAAATCAGCCCGATACAATAATTATCACGCTAATTAAAGTGTGACTTTTTGCACGATTCCAGCGTCAAATCGGCCCGAAATTGACTGTTTGTTGACCGTTATCTTTTGGGATTATTTTCTCAAATATTTCAGTTCAGAGTCACAATCATACTTGATGAATTCATCAGATAAGTTAATGAACTTTACGATAAAAATTTTTTTCAAGCATTTAAACCCCTCGTATCTCTTATTTGAGGTATTTTTGCAGTGTTCCACCATTGGGACACAAATCAGATGGTGTTACTTCATTGGTACTTTTACCTTACTTGTAATTTGGCACATTTCTTTATTCAGTGGATTTCAATATATTTATTGATTTTTGCTTTTTAATTTTCATTTGTATTGATTTCGAATTTTTTAAGATACCCCATTTTCGGCCACTTTATTGCCAATGAATTACAATCTCAATTTTCTTCTCGTTTGATTTTCTCCTTACCAACTATCGCAATTCATATCTCAATCACATTTTTTTATTCTACTACTCGACGAGACCTTTCAATTGGTATTCTTCACCTCCCCCCTCCCCCCGAGTTTTCATTAGGATTCTGCAAAATAATGAAACTACACTATCCACTTTTCTCTAACGTTTTTGCGCTCAATTTTTCATGTTTCGTATGGCACACGATAACCCAAACACATTTCAACCAATTGATTTGAAATTTTATACACTTCTTCAGAACCACCATCCGATGAGGTGATTAGATCTTGGTGTCTTAATATTGAATCAAAATAAAGTAACACATTTTTCAATACTCCCCATTTTCATTTTTCATACTTTCCAATAAACCTTTTTTTTTTCTGTACTTTGGAATCTGCCACTCGAAGATTTAGCGAAAATTATTTTTGGACTATCTTTTCACAACCTATCGATTGGTTGTCTCAAAATTTCCATTTTACTCAATGCAAGCCCTCTTCTGACATTTTTTGCCTTTTTTGTCACTTTACCTTTAAGGTTCGTTTAAAAAATTCTTTTCTAAGAAAGTTCTTTGAATTGCATGTAAGATTTCATTGAGACTTTTTCCCATCCTATTGCTTGATACCCAATGGTGTCCCATGGGATTATGAGAAGCCCCATCGAATCCCTTGTCACCTCTATTCAGTACTCCCATCGGATTCCATGGTATTCGAAAGGGACCGGTGAAAACCCATGAGATCGGTTGGGATAAGGTCTCGAAATTTTGTGCGGTCCTATGAAATCTGTATGACTTGGCAAAATATGTGATCCCACGGGATTTCATGGGACCTGATGGGATCACATAGGAACAGAGACGACGGGAATCCATGTCGTTTCATATAAGCCTATAGAATCCCAAGTAAATTCTTTCAGCATGGGGTTCCTAAAATTCGCGAGCAATCGCTTTGAGAAATATATACCCTATTGAAAATGTTTTTGTCATGGACCGTTACCAAGAACGTGATCACGATTCTTTGTGCGGTTTGTTATAACATTATTGGACTTTCGTGATCACAACTCGTTTTTCACGACGGTTGTTACGACGCTTATCACGGCGCTTGTCACGACAGTCGTTCGTGATTTTGTCTAAGTTTTTGGGTTTTGAGGAGGTGTTGATTGGATATGCAGTCCCGGTACCTCCCGAACATGCAAAAACTCAATCACGACCGGCGGTCGTGATAAACGTCTTGAAAAACGAGTTGTGATTACGAAAGGCCAATAACGTTATAACAAACCGCACAAAAAATCGGGATCACGTTCTTTGGAACGGTCCATGAGAAAAATATTTTCAACAGGGTATCGCTAATCTCATAGCGTATTTCATGTTGATTGTGCTAGAAATAGAGAAAATAAATGGTTTGGACCGATCCAAGATGATCTTTGCGTGAATTATCTGAATATAAGTTACTTGGTGCATTTTTCCTCATTGGGCGTCTAAGAACTCACGTTTCACGAATGCGACATTTTTTATCTTCAAGACCGCGACCAACATGGAAAAACGAATAGTCTGCTAGATTGAGGCACACTTATTCTA
>JAPYYZ010007645.1:0-15016 GCA_030522705.1 Eretmocerus eremicus
ATAGCCGATTGCAAACTTGGCTACGGAGATCTTTGAAACGTTCATATTCACTATCGAGGCCCGACTGATTCGCAGACTTCCATGCCCTGTCTCGTTCTTCCATGAGTGATTTGATCTCTGATGTTACCCAAGGCTTTCGCTTCGAAGAGATGGTGTAGGTGCGCAGTGGACAAAGGGAGTCAAGCGCGGATGGATTCAAGTCGACTACTCATGGAAGAGGGCATCGACTCCAGTTTATGGGGTAGGTGGAGGAGGTCTCCTCTACACCCTGCAACTGGAAGTGTTATAGTTTCTATGGTGCAATTATTACTGGTGAATGGAGCTGATCCTCATTCAACTGATCACTTGAAACTAAACGCTCTCCATCATTTAGCTGATTACATAAAAGAGGGTAGCATAGAGACTGCTACTTCATTATCGAATTCAGGAATTGACATAAACTCCCAGAAAAGATGAAAAAATTCAGCCAATGTTCAACAGAGGGAACTTTCGCCTGTATCCTTGATAGAGCGTGGCACCTGTTTGAACACTAAAAATCAATGGGGTGAAACTCCTCTCTCGAGCGGAAACCCACATGGGTCGAAAGGGCTCATAGAGTACCTGATTGATAAGGGATCCAACATCAACGAAATTCGTAATGAACATAGATCAAGCCTACATTGAGCCTACAATTTTTGGCTTCCAGAAACGATCAAAACTCTCCTCTAAAATGGAGCCGTACTCCATCCCGAGAAAGATCATAAATCCCTCTTTTCGAGTAATGCAATATATTTAACCGAACGAGCCTCTTCATAGTCAAAGAAATGTCAAGGATCGGAGCCCTCAAGGGATATATTTCCTCAACAGACAAGGGAACTATCATATCAGATCCAGTTACTTCAATATATTACTCTCAATGTACTGATCAAGTCCGACAACCGGAAAACATCCGTTCAACCCGTGAGCTCAATTCATTTGACGTCATGACATGGAACAATTTGCAAACAGCTCTACATCCTAAGGATGAGGCTACCATTAGAAATATCACGGATTCCGCATTCAGAACTGAATTTCCTATACGGAACGAATTATTCACTAGAAAGATCGTCTATTGACTCAGATCACACGGAATCTTTGACGAAAGAGAAACCCAACTCCTACTCGCCTTCGAAAATATTTCACCAGTACCGATCATCGAAAATATAGCCCACCACATGCACAAAATCGACTGACACATTGATTTTATATTCATTACAGGAATGTCGGAAACGAAACACCAACGTGAGAACAATCTTTTCGGAATACATTTCAATCACGAAGTCAATAATGAACTACATCGTGCTGTTCGCTGATCGCAACTGGAAGTCGTGGAAAATCTGTCAATGAAAAACTCTACCTTACTCGATCCGAAGTCATTCCACCCACTCTCAGAACATGGTATCCAGACATATAATAACAAAATGTGTCAATTTGTCTTCAGACTGGTGCCGAATATGCAGTCATTGAACTTACCACATAATTTTTGGCTTCTCTTGCAAAAAAAATGTTGAGAACTGCCGAAATTTCAATCCTTAAGGGTATCGATGTCAACGCACAAGGATGCACAGGCAGAAGCATGTTACTTTGGTCTGTCACAAACAATAATATCCACCTTGAACGAATGCTGATGAAAGAGGGAGCTGGAGTCAATCACTCAGACGATCATAGAACTAGAGCTTTTCACGAAGCAGCTGAAACTGCCAATGGAAAACTCATCATAAGATGTGATAAAACGGCTGCTCAACGAGTCACTGTATTTAATTTATCGACGACGTTTCGATGACTTAATTGTCATCCTCTTCAAGTTTGATAGTCAGTGACTTTTTGCAGATGATGAAATCTAATTGATATTCACTATGTTTCGTTTTGTGGAGTTGCAACAAAGAAATTATAGTGCTCAGAATCTGACGAATAGATGATATCGTTCCACAAAATGAAGTCGAAAAGAATAGTTTGGTGTGATACAATCCATTCTGCAATGAATTTCACTCTGGCACGAACCATGATGACGAACACTCTTTGTAAGATGTGAAGACTGTACTTCATCAGACCTGAAAAGGATGACAATTGAGTCATCGGAACGTCGTCGGTAAATAAAATACAGTGACTCGTTGAGCAGCCGTTTTATTACACCTTATCTGAATCATCACGAGTGCTTCAAACCATGGAAACTCATTATGTTATCCTTGAATCACGGTGCAAACCTTTTTGCACTCGACGGATAGGGTCGTCATGCATCACACTATTTGAGCTATCATGCAAGACAAGAAAATGAATGTGCCTTGAAAATATTGCTGAACCTCGGACCAGATGTAGATTCTATGAACAATTCTCGAAAATCGCCACTTTATATGTCTATAGTGACAGGAAAAAGAAAACTACCGGAATTACTTGTAGAACGAGGGGCCAAGGCGAACTCCAGGAATCATCTGAGTGGAACACCTCCGATGGTATCCTTGGAATATCAACATCATTCTATGATCCAGTTTCTAATTGACCACGGTGCCCGAACTAATGAGTTGCCAAACGACAATAATTCATGGATTCACATTGCTTACAATCAAGGAAATTAGAAACAATTCAAGACCCTGGTAAAAAACGGTGTCAGTTTGTACCCAAATACAGACTATATACTACCATTCTGTTCCATTTGTTCCGTGCTTTCACTTCAATGCCAATTAGTTGCAATGGAGATAGTTCAGATTAGAAAACATGGGAGGTTTTGTTTCGGATATAGATGAAAGTTTACTTCATTCTGAGCCCGAGTCCGATAACTATCATCGGGATTACAGTCAAGAGTTGCTCCAAGCGCGTGAAGAGAGGATATCTCAGAGTCTTCCTCACCACGACCTGCTGTTCCAATCGGGACATTCAATTGCTAATCCAATGAAAAACAAAACAATCTCAACATTATTGATCTGGCACAGAAATTCCCTCTCTGGCATAGCAATATATGTCAAAAATTCCACGATCGTTTGGAATTGGGAAAAAAATATGACAAAAGAGAAACAGAAATACTCTCAGTATTTGGAATAATTCTACCGGGAGCCGTTACTGAAAAATTGAATATTTCCTTGATGAGAATGGAGGATAATTATTACTAAGAACGTTGGTCTCTATTTCAGACCCCGATCCATACAGGGGGATACAGATAAAAATCACTGCCACTATTCTGTTGATGGTTGCATCAATTCGGATGATTGAATGCGAATCAGAGTTTAAGTTACATCGCCTCAACCATAACCCGAGTATATATTATCAACGGCTCCATGATCTCCAATTCTTTGAAAACAACTGTGAGAATATCTATAGTTATGAACCTAGGAGATATGCAAGGAACTTCAAATTTATGTAACATCACAGTTGATCTTATCATTGACGAATGTCTCGGCACTTTTCGAACGTTTGTCTACAATATGGATAAGGTGAAAGAGTCAACTCCGAAGATACGGAGAAACAATGGGTAAATGCGTAATGTTCATACAAGCTTAGAGAGGATTTTAAATAATATGTCAAATGAAAAGAGAACTAACTATTCACCAGAGGTCGAAGAGATGTTCTCATCAGAAAGAAATTCCCTATACTTAGGTAATGATAGAACAATAATATCGAATTGTCAGCTCAAGAACTACGTGGAAAGAATCTCCTCAAACCACGATCGAACAGAACGATCATTCATAGAACTCAGGAATTCAATGGGTTAGCTATATACAAAAATATTTGTGTGGAATTATCTAAACAAGTCGCTGGCCTCAAAAATGGGCAGTGGCATTTCCAGATGATATCAGACGAACAGTTGATAGAAATCATTGATCATATTGGCCATTCAGCTAAACCAAATGGATTTCCAATCTTGCCCGATACAACGCAGTTGGAAAAACTATTCGAATTCATTTCGATGTGTTGCGGATTACTCCTCGTCCGATGGCATGCAATTTATTTTGATGCGACTATCTTCACTCGATGTACTCGGACAATTTCATAGGCGAAACCTTACTTTGGCCTATGAAATCGTCCGAGTACATCGAGTGAAGATAGTCGCATCAAATCATATTCGAATTCATGTTGGTGTGGATTGAAACTATAGAATCCTGTCTCATTTTCGAATTTAACGTATCCCTATTCTCGCCTGCACAATTTGAGTTTTATGGAATTCACTCACTTCCGTTAATACAGCACATCAACCAACAACAACCAACCTTTTACGTCAAACCACGAACCGAATTTATCGCGATTTAACAAAATAATAGTAACTACCCCATGAGCCTCAGAGGATACCGAAAATGTGAAACTTTTGGAAGCTTTGTTGCTTGCCCTCTGATTTCGCCGTCATATACAGAGAGATGCGATATATTATGCAAATATCTTTTACTGGAAGAGCCTTAAGAAACAGTTTTCCACCAATGGGATATTGAGATGAGTGGCAGTGTTTCTTCCTATCCTGCAACTATCAATTCAGAGTACAAATGGATTCACTCAATACCTCCTACCGATATTCTCACACTTGATTGCAAAAACAGTGATGGAACGGAGTCATCAACGCTTATAAGAGCTGGGTTGTTACGATTGAATCAGAATTGTCGAGCAACCTCCGACAAGTATCATTCGATCTCACCGATTGCGTCACAGGATCGATATTAAAGGGTAATCATACCAGATGTTCATCAAGATATTAAGAGACTCGTGTCCCAAGAAACTCAGACATGGCTGTATACAGGACTACAAAATTCCAAGTATCAAAATCAACCGTTCAGCTCACGATCCTTATGGGACTCTCAGAAACGAACAACTGTCATAGTTAGAAATAAAACCGGAAAACATGCACTTTTGAAGTCAGTTCTGGTATTTGTAACAACTATATCACTGACAATATGTCTAGGGGTTAGCGTTATAACTTCCACATACCGGTTAAGATAATGTAGATCAATTTCCCAGGAATAGTGCAAGTCAAACAGAGCCAACTCAATGCATCACTGAACCTATGGATCGAATCTTTCCGTCCAAAAGCATTATCCTCAATGATCCACCATCTCGAAACATAGATCGAATCAAGTCATGTAATGTCTGTATTGGTACAAGCTCATATAACAGATCAGACTATGATCATCCTCGGAACCTAGTAGTTGATTGTGAGGTCGATACGAAACTTGAGAGAATAAACAGAGGTTGTGACGAAGCTGAGCGAATGAATGAGAATGATATTGAAGATCCGTTACTTGAACAGTCTACCAACGCACTTTCATATTTTCCGATATAGAATGAAGAATCACTGCGCAGCTGTTGTCCTGATCTTAACTAGTCCATGGATAAGATGCTTAGGATCACATCTTGTTGGCTACGACTGTGAAGAAGAAATAATGAATTTAACAACCATATCTCTTGTTAAGGTTGACGATTATGACAGAGAAACCACCTAAGTTGAATATCTCGACTATACAAGTAAACGTTCTACAACTAAACGAATTTGGGTGGACCATAGTTTCAGCATGCACCGTAAAAATCTTCAGACAAGTAACTCATTGTGGCACAATGTCATGGTCATCTAGAATGGAAAACGGAGAACTGACCTATTATGAAGATGCGACTAAAGAAAGACGCGAACGTCTCCATTATTCACGAGCAATCCGGATTGGAAATTCGGAATTGGGTAACCTGCCACTAAATGGATTCACCAGTCGCCTCATATCCCTTTCTGATCACGCCACATCAGATGGAGACTGCGTGGGAGCCCATGGCAGTGATCAATATAGAAACTGGGATGAAGCAGTTTTCGGCAGGGCATGCCAAAATTCTTGTACAGGAGTATAAAGTGACCATAGATACTCAGTTTTATTCGACTTCCCTCCCGAAAGGGACCGCTCTGCTAGAATCAGTACTCCGGAAATTTTCAAGTCTGAATCGTATACAAGTGCGGGTTCAAACTTATAGGATCCTCTATCGAGATATTTGTGTGTGTTGTATTATCAAGAATGAATGAAGTAAGGTTTCCAGAAGACACGAGAGGGAATCATTGAGTCCCACGACCAAAATATCGAGGAGGATTCATAGACATGAGATTGAGGATCCCTTCTGAAGAGTTCTTGGCGGATGAATCTTCTGACGAAGCCTACTCAAAGTCACTCAACTTCTCTCACTTAATTCGACAGCACTCATATTTGAGCTCCCAATTCATTACGAAATAATCTGCTGATTTTGCCCAATGAACTTATCGAGTACTAGAATCGTACAAAAATACACTCATTGATCGTTTCGCTTGCCTTTTCCCGGAGGATATTGGCTTTGTTAATGCCTCAAGAACAAGGGACCGCGGATTCGAGGAGCATAAGTTGCGAGATTGGCTCAACCAAAGCTCCCTTGTGAAACTGCATTGCGAGCAGTCAAGGGAGAGGAGGTGAGAGTGCGAACACTGGTTCCTTTGAATCCAATTGCGATATCCCGTGGGTGTCATAGCCTCGTAGGTTGAGTACTTCGAGCTGCACAATGCTGAGATCCTCTATGACATACCACTTGTAGAAATATATATATATATGAGGACGTCCACGCCAAATTCAAATGGTTTCTGCACGACATTGTTTTTCGCCTCGCGAAGTTTTTCAACCGGTTAGATGTATTGAAACATGATTTCAGCAATTTTTATCGGTCCGAAAAAAATTTTTTCGCCTCGGCTAGGCATAAATAATTAATTTTACTGGAAAACCCAAAACTCAAACTTTGCGTTAGTATTTTGCTCATAACTTTTCTCTTCCTCAACCGATTTCAATTTTCCAAGTAGCATCTAAGAGGTAATCAAAAAACCCACCATTGACGTGGTTTTGAAAAGTTCCTCGAGCCCCCACATGGTCTCAGAGTCAAAAATACACGAAAATAATGTTTTGCAAAATACCTTTTTGACCACCGTTCAAAAAATTGGAGAGAAATTTTCTTCCAATCTGCCACTTATTAATCTGACCCTAAAAAAATTTCAGCCATTTTTTGGGGGATTGGAGCTCACGGAATGCGTTTTAGTACGATTTCGGAGTCAAAAAATGGCTAAAACGCGTTTTTCTCCCTTCAATCTCTCTAATACAGACATATGATCTACTTTGATGTGTTTGTTGAGTCATTCTACATCGGAAACATGTTCTTTCAGGATTTTTTTTTGAGTCATTCTACATCGGAAACATGTTCTTTCAGGATTTTTTCGAGATGGAGAAAGCGTTAATTATGCGACTAACTTTTTCAGAAGCACTTTTCGATTCAGAGAATGAGTTCTACTGCGCATGCGCGTGCTCATAGAGCTCCAAAAATGATTCTATCTGATAGCCGAAACAGTTACCTTTGAAATGAGCCGAATTGAAGTTGATTTGATGCAGTAGAACCGGGGGTAAAGCCGTTTGAGAATTTAAGAAAATCCAAGGTACCAAAACCGTGAGCCCTGGGCGGGCTCGATGAACCTTCCAAGCTTCAAACGCGTATATCTCCGGTTCTACGCAATAAGCCGAACTTCCAAAGAGGTATTCCGAAGATAATTGCACCAGCTATCGATTGAAACCGATTGAGATACCAGAAAATTCGCGCGCATGCGCAGAGAAACTCATTTATAACGAATTATGACTATTGACAACTGTCATTTCATCTGTAAGACGTGACCATCTTAAGCATATGCGTGAGTTTTCAGAATTGAAACTGGTCCCAATTGATAGCTGCTGCAATTATTCTTAACACGCTTCTTTGGGAGTGCAAATTGATTGAGTAGAACCGGAGTTACACGCGTTTGAAGCTTGAAAGGGTCGTCGAGCCCGCCCAGGGCTCACGGCTTTGGTACCTTGGATTTTTTTAAATCTTAAAACGGCCGTATCTCCGCCTCTACTGCATAAAATCAACTCCAATTTGACTCATTTTGAGAGGTAAATGACTCAGCTATCAGATGGAACTATTTTTAGATCTCTACAAGCACGTGTATGCGCAGTAGAACTCATTTTCTGAATCGAAGATCGCTTTTGAAAGGATCAATCACGCATTTAACGCTCTTTTCAGCTCGAGAAAATTTTGAAAAAACATGTTTTTGATGTAAAATGACTCAACAAACACATTCAAGTGGGTAATATGTCTGTTCCAGGGAAATTCAAGCGAGGAAAACGCGTTTCAGCCATTTTTTGACTTTGAAATCGCACTAGAACGCATGCCACAAGCTCCAAACCCCCAAAAAAACGTCTGAAAATTTTTTGTGGTAAGATCACCAACACAGATTGAAAAATTTTTTTTCTCCAATTCTTTGAAGGGTGGTCAAAAAAATTATTCTGTAAAACATGATTTTTGTGTATTTTGGACTTTGAGACCATGTGGGGGGCTCAAGTAACTTTTTGAAACCACGTCAGTGATAGGTCCTTCGATTACCTTTTAGATGCTCTTTGAAAAATTGAAATCGGTTGAAAAAGGAAAAAGTTATAAGCAAAATACTCACGCAAAGTTTGATTTCTGGGTTTTTCAGGAAAATCAATCATTTACGCCTAGCCGAGGCAAAAACATCCCTTTCGGCCCGATAAAAATTGCTGAAATCATGTTTCAATATATCTGACCGATTGAAAAACTTTGCGAGGCGAAGAAAAAATGTCGTGCAGAAACCATTCGAATTTGGCGTGGACGTCCTCATATATGTATTTGTATCTGTCCACATTCCTGAGTGCAGAGAGCATAACCGCAATCTTACGACCCCACAAATCCCCACGGAAATGCATCACGTGCGGCCTAGGCGAGTGGAAGGCTCAAGAACAGACACAGGCTCTTCTGTATCTCGGATGAGACTTATAGGTCGCGCAGTTTGAGCTGCAAGACATCAGTGTATTCTGTGACAGATATCACCTACAGGGCAACGACTCGATCCCCTTCATGAGCGTTCTCGTGGAGAGGAGGGCCGAACCGCATGATACAGACCAGCTGACTCCCTCGTTGATGGCCTCCAGATGCCCCCAGAGAGCCCAGTGACCATAATGATACCACAAATCGTAGTCCGCACTGAGTCAGATCGTATTTGCAACTCACTGATACGCACACGTTCATGATCATCGACGATTACTACTGAGCAGTTTGTTTTTTCTGACACCAGATTCGCTCTGCTGTAAATATATGTATATCTTTTGTACTTTCCAATATATTTTCTGATTATGGAATCTCGGTTTGTGAATTATTTAGTGAACTTCGAAGTCAAATCCCCTGACCCCTGAAATCCCTCAGTTACAAAGGTGGAAGCTGATTGAACGCCTCAAAAGTGACTCTGGAAAGGTCAAGCCTCTCAGCATCTCCTAGATGGCCCTTTGCAAGCCCATAGTAGACAGATGAACCTAACCCTTTCAGCACCGATGTCCATAACTATGGACATCCGATACCCCTCTTATCAAATGCGTTTTAGATAAGTTTCAAGGACTCGAATCATCTGGAATCACTGCGGCGGTCTTTCTTATTGTCAAATCTATTGGAAAAGAGCCCGCAAGTTGACCAACGTAGCTTTTATTACGAGTTTGGACTGCAAAATTCAGATGCACCACGGAGAAAAATTTAACCTTGATTTGTGGATTTCTTCGTGAATTTTTTTCTTGGAATTAAGCGACGAACCGCAGATGAAAAAATTCTCACGTATTTCTTAGAATCTCATACACGATCTCAAATTTTTTCCAGTCTGGAGGTAGCATGCATGCTGTGTAATGAGCAAAAATCATGGTGTCCATAATTATGGACATTGGTCGCAAGAGCCTTACTTTCGCACTGGTATATTTTGACTTTTTTGTCAAATAATTCCACTCTCTCGTGGTGTATTAGAACCGAAATTAGTGGAGAACACGATGATCGTTTTGAATGGTCTCTATGGAAATCTAAGAAGCTTTCAATTGTTGTCAATATCAATTTCCTTACTACTGGTTTAGTGCAAAGTTGAGTTCTTGTTAGATCATCGTGATAGATCTCGAAGATGAGATTGCGACCGAAGAATGTTTCGGATTAGATGAATGATAATGCTGCTTCTGACTTGAAAAACCCTAGTGAAAGTGATGAAGAACGTGAAAATACGCCAGAATCTCGAGATATTTCGGGAAATGGAGTAGACGATACAGAAGAGGTGCGGATATTGGAGGGCGAAGATGAAGGTTTGAAATATTTGTGTGAGACTGCTACAACTGTGAAACAGGATATGAGATGGAAACGAGAACCTCTGCGAAGTAAAAAAAAATCTCGTCAGTTCAAATGACCTCACTTAGAAAAGATGAATGAACCTCGTTTGCCGCTCTCTTACTCCCAAGATTATGCGTCGGATGATTTATTTCGGAGTATGGCGCAAATGAAAAATCTGTACGCAGCTAAAAATGAAGAGAAAGTCAATCCTACTAACTACAGGGAGATGAAAATTTTCATTACCCTGATGCTATCAATGAGATCGTTGAAATTTCCCCGAAGACACATGTACTGGAGCAAGGATTTCCTGATGCTATCAATGGGATCGTTGAAATTCCTCCGAAGACACATGTACTGGAGCAAGGATTTCGGTATACCTATATTCACTTCGCGATGATTGCGCAAGATCCTCCAGGTTTCGGTTCGATCCTCAGCGCTGTTTCGACCCAGTCCTGCACGGTCTTGATCGCGTGCAAGGTGCTGCGTCCTTTCCGGAACCCAAACTGCATCGGCGGTAGCCCGCCGCTCTGCTCGTAGGCCTTTTCGAGCCTGTTGAGGACCATCCTATCGTATAATTTCCCCAATGTGTCGAGCATGCCCAGGGGCCGGCTCGAAGATGGATCCTTGGGGTCTCCACCCTTGCCTTTGGGGATGAGCACAAGCTTCTGGCGCTTCCACGGTTCCGGAAAGACTCCGGCACACAGACACTTGATAAATAGTCCGAGAAGCCAATCCGGCCTTGCGCCCGCAACTATCTTCAGGGCCTCGTTTGGAATTCCATCAAGGCCTTGAGCCCTACCGTTGGTCAACCTGGTCACCGCTAGTTTCAGTTCACTCTCCTCGAATGGCGGTATGGGTTCCGTTGTGGTGGGCGGAAACATAGTCCGCGGCTCGCCCTCTGGTAACAGCTCCCTCACAATCCTTAGCATAGTCCTCCGGTCTGTTTAAACGGAGGAGCCATTCTGCGCCCGTAGCCGTCGCATCACCACGCGGTAGGGTGCACCCCACGGGTCAACGTTGACCATGTTACACAGGTCTTGCCAGCACTTCTGCTTACTCTGGCGTATGACCTCTTGCAGGTGCTTGTTGGCCGCCTTGTAAGCCTCGTTGTTCGCCTCAGCGGATGTTCGTCCCCGCTTACGGGATCGCTGTGCCTCCCTCCTCAGAGCGTTTCTCTTGCGTCGGAGCTCTCCGATCTCTTCTGTCCACCAGTATTCCTCCTGGCTGTTGGAGCGCGGTTTCTTTCTGCGGGGCATGGAGGCATCGCAAGCTCTGGTTATCGCGCTCGTTGCTCTGGCAACAGCTTTTTCCGGCGTTTGGGGTTCAGCGAAGTCTTCGGCGGCTGCGATTGACTCTTCGAGCTTACCTCGGTCGAGTCTCCGGATCTGCCATCCCACGATGCTCAGGTCGCTCCTTTATCTCCTGTTGTCACTGATCTTGAACAAAATGTGGCGGTAGTCGCTCAGCGTCTCTGTGTCTAGGACCCTCCACTTCGTCACCCGTCCGATCAGAGTCGGGCTGACGAACGTCAGATCTAGTACTGATGACGATGCTCCTCTATGAAAAGTCGCGTGACCCACTTGGTTAACTAAAACCAGATCTAGGAGGTTTATAGTATCGGCAGGCACAACACCGCGCGCATCATCTGGTCCGCCACTCCAACCGGGTGATTTACCGTTGAAGTCTCCTGCAACTATCTTCGGCCCTCGCCATTGTCTCATGCTATCCTCCAGTTCCTCGAGCTCCCGCAAGAATACGTGCATGGGAGCGTTGGGACAGTAGTAGCAGCTGTAAACTGCTACCCTTTCTATCACTCTTCTCGCGAAGCCATGTCCGCTAACGGGTTTCTCCGTTTCAGAAACCGACGAGTTCATGATCTGGATGACTGCACAGCCGCCAAGGTCAGGCGTGTATCTGGGAAGTTTCCTTTCCTGATTCTGTTTCGAGATAATCAGAACATCGACTCAGTTGCGCAGGGCCTCGGCCTCCAGGAGATCATGAGCCTCCGGGCACCTGCGTAGATTTGCTTGGAGAAAGCTAGCCATTGCGCTTGCGACTCCTACGGCCGGTCTCGGCTCTCGCCCGTTGGTAGGCCTGACAGTCAAGGGCTCCGGACCTGTGGTTGCTGTCAACCTTGAGAGCTTCGGTGGCTCTCGTCACCGCAGCGGTAGCAGCGTTTAGAAGGGTTCTTCGGTTCCTTGAATTTGGCTGCTATGTGTCCATACTGCAGACAGTTGTAGCACCTCGGGATTCCACCCTTCTCCCGATCTCTCGCATTCGTCCATCCCATGCAAATGGTCCTCTTCGATGTGATGCTGTGAGCCAGCCTGGCTGGGACCGTCACGACCGCACTTTGTGTGCCTCTGAACGATTGCCGGAGAGTCCTGACTAACACACTGTCCTTGTGTTTGTCTCCGATGATCTTCACGATCGCATTCTTGACGTCTTCGGCAGTTGTTACATCGTCGATGTCGTGCACCTCTAGCGTTGTATTGGTTGAGAGGCGGCGAATGTCCCCGTCATCCTTGACACGGTATCTATCTATCTCTCTCTCGCTCTCTCTCCCTCTCTCTCTCTCCCTCTCTCTCTTTTTTCTCTCTCTCCCTCTCTCTCTCTCTTCTCCGTATTCGACTGGTCGATCTCCGAATTCGACTGGTCGAGACCCTAGTCCAACCCCACCTGGACTACTGCCTGGTCGTGTATCTTGACGCCACTGACGAACTGAGGACGCGGGTACAGAGACTGAGCGATTCATGTGTGAGATACATTTTTGGTGTTAGGAGAGACGAGCACGTCACCCCGTATAAAGAGCTCTTGGGTTGGTTGCGTACTGATTCGCGGAGAATGTACTTTGCAGCCCTCTTAATGTACAGGATCGTGCATATGAAAGAGCCAGGCTATCTGGATGCAATGTTCACCAGGTACCACTCCGAGCGCCCTCAACGGGGTGATGCAGAAGATCAGGAACTCAAAATTCCGAGGATGCGACTTGACTATGAACGAAGATCTTTCCAGAGTCAAGGCGCTCGTCTTCGGAATTCTCTCCCTCCTGGCATTCGGCAGTTACCGAGACTCTCGCTGTTTGAAGGGGCGGTGAGAGAATTCTTGATGACGCTCCCCCCACAGAGGATTGGTGTGGACGCTGGGCACTTTTATAATCTATGAATAACATTTTACGTGTTGGTGCAATTTTCAATGTCTATCGGCCTTACGACTGATATTTTTTCTTGACTTTGATATTTTACTATGTGTTCTCCTCTCCGATTTCTAAGCTCTCGCGTATCATGTATATTTTCATTCATATTGATAGTTTGAGTATGAAACGACTTGTCACACTTGTGATCCTACTATGTAATATCCTTGCCCAGGTGACTCCATGTGAAACATATTT
This sequence comes from Eretmocerus eremicus, assembly GCA_030522705.1. Classification (NCBI taxonomy): domain Eukaryota; kingdom Metazoa; phylum Arthropoda; class Insecta; order Hymenoptera; family Aphelinidae; genus Eretmocerus; species Eretmocerus eremicus. The sequence continues at coordinate 13,553 of JAPYYZ010007645.1, forward strand.
GTAAGCATATTGTATTTTCATATCGAATGATTAATTTCTCGCCTCTGTGCGGATGAAGGCTCTCTCTCTCTCTTTCTCTCTCTCTCTCTCTCTCTCTCTCTCTCTCTCTCTCTCTCTCTCTCTCTCTCTCTCTCTCTCTCTCTCTCTCTCTCTTTCTTTCTCTTTTTCACTTGGAACCAATCCCCTCGGCTTTGATGGGTCAAATCACTCTTCTTGGACCTGTATAACAGAGCCGGGTTTTTATTCTCATTTGAGCATATTATTTGAATAAGTAGTATTTGTAGTTTCAAATTGCACACCAATTTGATCATTTTCTCTTGCGCATATGCTTTGTCCCACTTAATGAATATCTCGCACAATTTCTTCAGTCATTTCACCATGTTTACTTTGAGATGACTTGCATTTGTATATCAAACAGGGCAAATAGAGTTTCCCCTCTGCCCTCATTAAATTCAATAACCAATCTCTCTCTCTCTCTCTCTCTCTCTCTCTCTCTCTCTCTCTCTCTCTCTCTCTGGCGCTGTGAGTATAGTTCAGTCGGCTTTTACATCGCTCCTACTTAAATAGCAATACTCACGTATTTTCGCACTTCCCGAGTGGAAAATCTGCTTCCAGGTAAACCGGCCACTCGCTGGCTCCTGCATCGCGAGCATACTCAGCTGAGCTCGCCTAATTCGAGCCAGGGTGACCGATTTACCTTTGAAATTCGAGGCTAGAATTTTGCCACGCTGTTTGGATTCGAGAGTGTTGAGCATCACATCTACGAGGCACTGTAATGGTATTGTCATCTGCAACACACAGCCGTGGCTTCTGCTCGCAATCGTCTAACCTGACCGCCTAGCCCGCATTTGCGCCTGCGCAGATTCCTCGACCTAACAGTGACTTGCATTCGGCATATAGCGGTAAGCTGTCGTGTCGTCTGCTCTCGCCCTGTGATTCTTCATCAGCCGCAACTCGTCACCGCAAGATCAGCTGCTCGTCGACCGAGAGTGCTGTGCCAGTGTAGTGATGCGCAACTATATAGATTATGCCGAGGACTAAAACTCGCTCATCGTGTTCCACTTGCAAACGGGTAGTGAAACAGAAAGATTCTTCTGTAAGGTGTGTGCAGTGCCTAGCTCCATTTCACTTGTCTTGTCTCGAGCCTAATCAAACGGCATTGGATAAATTTGTATGCCCGCGCTGTCAACTCTCTCAAGTCGCGAGTGTCACGTCCCCGGCATCGGCTAGTTCAAGCCCGCTCGCGCGTTCCGAGCTCGCTAGTCCCCCCGTGCGCCCTCACATTGCCAAGCGCGCGCGTTCGTCTCCACCGTCAGTCGATTTAGAGCCTACACGGAAAATACTTCGTGCTGACGCTGCTCAATTACCCGAAACACCAGTCGATCAGATTCGCGTCTCCACCATGGCAACCAGCTCTTTCGCTCAATTTCTTGATGATCCGTCAACGCCGCCGTACATTAAAGC